>JAJMSD010000069.1:0-41964 GCA_030558265.1 [Candida] pseudocylindracea
TGTGGCCGAGCCCGTGGCCGAGCCCGTGGCCGAGCCTGTGGCCGAGCCCGTGGCCGAGCCCGTGGCCGAGCCCGTGGCCGAGTCCGTGGTCGACGAGGATGCCACTGTGCTTGACGACGAACCCGAACACAACCTCCCTGCTACGGAGGAGCATATGCCGTGGGATGAGCCCGTCGTGGACATTGACGAGCTGTTCGTGGAACCCGAGCCTGTTCCCGCAGCCGAGCCCCTGCGGCCAGTCATGCCGTGGGACGAGCCTGCGGAGGAGGAGTCTCAGGCGGAAGTCATGCCGTGGGATGAGCCCGTGTCTTCCGCTGGTTTGGCCGATCTTCCAGCCCCCGCAGAGCCCATGCCGTGGGACGCTCCGACGGAGGCACCCTCTCTGGACACCATGCCGTGGGACGCTCCGGCTGAGACCCCCCCGGAATCCACTGCGCAACCCCTGGCGGCGACTCCGGCAGAGGCCGACCCCTTTGCTGATCTTGACGACCTCGACGACGACGATCTCCTCGACGACGACGACGACTTTCTCCTCAGCGACGACGAGGTCCCCGCCGCCGACGCTGTTGCCGGCACTGCTCCCACGGCCGCTGCGGCAGCCTCGCGCTACGCGCCGGTACTGCCTGCTCCGGCTCTGTCTCCGGCCCCGGCTCCTGCTCCTGCTCTCCCAGCCGCCTCCCGCGCTTCCTCCGCGTTCGACGTGCCTGCTGACATTCCCGTGGCGCAGCCCGTGCACCATGCACACCGGGCAGCGATTCCGCCGGTGAATGCGCCTTCTGGAGCTCCGTCCCCTGCAGCCTCGTCGGTTGCTGCGGCCAGACCGGCTCCGACCAAGTCTTTCTTTGGCGAACTCCCCATTGCGGACATTGCCGTGCCGAAGCGGCCGGCACGCGCTGCTGCCGTGGTGCAGCAGCAGCAGCAGCACACGCCGTCTCTCCCCACTATCCCGGGCAAGGCACCGCCCCCCAACCCCTACGCGTTCCCGCCCCGGCAGCAGGTGCAGACAAACGTGCAGACCCCGTCGCCGACGGCTGGACAGCACGTGCTGAGCGGGTCGTTCAGTGCGACCGAGGGATACACGCCGCGCCGAGGCCCGTATGCGCCGCATAGCCGGACGCCCTCGATGGCGACGAGCGTGGAGGGGAGAAGTGCCAGCGGGAGTATTGGCGGGCGTTACGGCGGGCCGCCAGGCCAGCCTGGGCCGCAGCACCCCCAGGGCGTATACACGCCACAGGTGCAAGGACTGGTGAGCTACAAGCCCGGGGCCGGCAGCTACGTTCCGGGACAGTCGACCGGGCAGTACACACCGTCGGGGCAGCCAGCTGGGCCACCAGCTGGGCAGTACGCACCGCAGCAGCACGCACCGCAGCAGTACGCACCGCAGCAGCACGCACCGCTGTCCGCGTACCAGAACCACTTTGCTCCCCCCGGTCAGACGTTGCTTCCCGGCCCGCCCCGCTCCAACCAGAACCCCCCGCCAGGCTCGTACGCCTCTCCCGCAGCACCGTACTCCTCCGCGCAGCAGACCGCGTTCACGCCGGCAGCTCCGCCCCAGGGCCGTGGGTCGTTTGGTGCTCCGTCGCAGCTTTCGCACGCGCATGTTCTTTCGCCGCTGCTTGGTCCGTCGCGCTCGCTCCCAGCCATCCCTCCGACGCACCAGACGGAGCTTCCTGGTGTGCCTTCCAACCGCCAGACACCGCTGTTTTCGTTTGGCGGGCAAAAGTGCGCCGCCGGTGTCGGCTTCCCGTTCCGCGTCCGCGTCGAGAACGCAGACGCGTTTGTGCACGTGCTGCCGCACCTCGCCGCCTTCCCAGGCCCGCTCCTCGGCAAAAACAAGAAGGCGGTGGAAAAGTGGTTGGGCGAGGTGCCGGTCGACCAGCACCACCCCGTTGGCGTGTTGTACCGCGTGCTCGGTGCGGTGGTGGCCCACGAAGACGTGGCTCTGTCGGCGTACCGGCGCGCCGTGGCGGCCGTGCTCACGCCCGGCGTTGTTCCTGTGGACGTGCCTGACCACCCGTTCCTGCTCGCGCGGCTCCCGCCGCCTGCAAGCGTGCCCAACGCCCACCGGCTCCAGCCGCAGGCGCTTGGGCGCATCTGGGCGCTTGTGTCGTCGGGGCTGCTTGACGAGGCGATCCACCTTGCCGCAGGCGGCGGCGACTGGGCGCTTGCGTTGGTGCTTGCCAACCTGGCGCTGCCGCAGCACTACGGCACGACGGCTGCTGCGTACGCCGCGGTGGCGCTTCCGCACGACGCTTCGCTGCGGCTTCTCGGGGCGGTGCTCCGGGTCGCTGCGGGCGACGTGACGCCGGTGGTGGCCGAGCTCGCGGGCGACATGGCGTGGACATACGGCCACTGGCGCGACCTTGCCTCGGCGGCGCTCGTGTCGGCGTCGGCGCACGCAGTGGCGTTCCTTGCGCAGTTGGGCAGCGTGTTGATGCGCGAGCGGTTGGTGGTGGAGGCAACCGTGTGCTTGGTGGCTGCGGGGGCGCCACTCAGCGAGCAGCCGCTTCCCGACAACGGCGTTGTGTTCAACTCGGTGGGGGCGGGCGGCCTCGAGCTGTACGTGCTTTCGGAGGTGTACGAGTTTGCCCGCGGCGTGACAACGCCCGGGACGTGGCTCCGGCGGGCGGCGCTTGCTGGTGCGTATGCTGGGGTGGGCCAGTCTGCAGCGGCGCAGCGCTACGTGGACACGCTTCGCAAGGCACCGCTCCCGCCGTACGCAAAGCGCGAGGTGGCGACGGTGGCGCAGGGGTTGGCGTCGGCACCGTCGGACCTGTGGCTTGGGTCGCTTGCGCGGCCGAACCTCGACAAGGTGTGGGGGCTTGCCGACCGGTTGATTGTGGGCGAGGAGCCCAAGGCCAAGGACGACCTGGTGTTTGCGCAGTTTGCCACTCTGCGGAACGCGAGCCAGGTGGACTTGACGCAGGGCGGCGACTTCCGGCCGCCGGTCTCGCGGCTGTACTCGCGGTACGCGCCCGAGATCGGGGCGCACTCGTCGCAGTTCTTCAATCCGCTCGAGGCGCCGCCGCGCCTGGTGGGCACGCCGCTGCGGACGAACCTGCCGGAAATGATCCACGTGAATCCCGTGGTGACGCCGCTGAAGGGCGCCGTGGGCGGAGGCTACGCGCCGCCGCAGTACGCCGCGCGCTCTGTTGGCGGTTCGCCGGGGAGATCGCGGTACACGCCCAAGGGGAGCAGCGGTGGGAGTGGCGTTGGATATGGCAGCGGCAGCGGCAGCGTGGTGAGCAGCGTGGGCCTGCCGCTGCGCGAGGTCCAGGCCTTGGGGTCGTACTCTGGGGCGTATGCGCCGCGGAACGGCGCGAGTGCGGCGGCTGTCGAGGAGGAGCAGGTGCTGGCCAGGCCGCCGGGTGCATCCCTGTACGCCCCGGCGCCGGGCCAGGCGCTGGCACCGAGTCCGTTTGCGCCTCCAGCCAAGGTTTCGAGTCCGTACGCGCCCCCAGCCAAGGTTTCGAGTCCGTACGCGCCTCCAGCCAAGCTCGGAAACCCGTACGCCCCGGCATCTGCGGCGGTGGCGTCGTCCCCGGCTGCCCTGCGGTATGCGCCGGTGCCCTCCGCACTCGGGATGCTGTACCCCTCGGCAGATGCCCTGGAGGACACGTTGGCGGGCGTGGCAAAGAGCGAGCCGGAGACGGCGGCGCCCGTGCCGGCGTCCGTGGATGCGCCGCCGCTGCACATCGATCTTGCGCCGCCGGCAAACCCGTACGCTGCGCCCAAGCGCTCGTCGAGCCCCTATGCGTCTGCAGGCGGCCGTGCGCTTGGGGCGTACACCCCGGTGGCGCCGCCGGCCGTTGAGGCGTACCCGGTGGGCCCTGCCGACCCGGAGGTCTTGCCGGAGCCGGAGCCGGAGCCGGAGGTTTTGCCGGAGCCGGAGCCCCAGGCCGAGCCTGCTCCCGAGGTCGACATGTTTTCCTACGGAGGGTACAATCTCCCGGCGTTCACGCCGAAGGAGCCGTCTGTTCCTGCGGTGTCGTCTGTTCCCGAGGCGTCGCCCGCCCCTGCGGCGTCGCCGGTGGCGTCTCCCGTGTTGCCGGTGACATCTCCCGTGTTGCCGGTGGCGTCTCCGGCAGTGTTGTCGCCACCGGTGATGTCGCCGGCGGCACCCTCGCCGTACGGGCTGGGGGTGCTTCTGGCGTACGCGTCGACCCCCGCCGTCTTGTCTCCGTCCAAGATCTACGGCGACGAGGTGAGCGACGAGGACTCCAGCGACGAGGACGTGGTGGTGGCCGCGCGTCCCAAGACGCCGCCGCCTGCGGAAAAGAAGGAGGAAAAGACGGAAAAGGAGGACAAGCCGGACAAGAAGGAGACAGGCACCCCGTCCAAGAGCTGGTTCGGATGGCTCCGCAAGGAAAACGACGAGCCGAAGGCGGTGCGCGCCAAGCTCGGCGAGGAGAGCGCATTCGTGTACGACGAAAAGCTCGGGCGGTGGATCAACAAGAACGTGCCGATGGAGGAGCAGCTCCCCGCGGCGCCGCCGCCGCCGCCCAAGAAGCGCGCGGCGAGCACCGTCCCGCCGCCCGGGCCGACCCTGCCGCTGCAGACGCGGGCGCCCGCGCCCCCCGGGGCGCCTCCTGCCGCGCCTGGTGCCGCCGGTGCGCCGCCGGTGCGCAAGCCGGCGCCGATCCCGCAGGGCCTCGACGACATTCTCTCGATGAGCTCGGCGCCGCGGCCGCGTGCCAAGAAGGGCCGGGGCCGCGGGTACGTGGACGTGATGGGCCAGATGCAGGGGGGCGGCAGCCTCACGTAGGCCGGTGCGGACCGTGCTGTATGTACAATGGGTCGCTACGGACGTCTGAAGATGTCGGCGCGCAGCTTCATTCTGCCAACCACGGCGCGGGCGTCCTCCTCCGGGTCGATGTCGGGCGTGACCTTGTCGTCGAGGCCGCTCTCGAACAAGCTGCCTGCCAACACAACCTCGTCCTCGATCGGGTCGATCAGATAGACAAAGTAGTCGGTGGTGGTGCTCTCGTGGGCGGTGCCGTGGACGGTCAACTTCTGCTTGGTGTCGAAGCGGTACACCACCTGCAAGAGCTCGATGGCGCCGGAGGCGCCGGGCAAGGGGATGTAGTTGACCATCTTGGGGGGGCGGGTGAACTCGACCAACTCCCACGCGGTGCCCTTGGGCAAGCCCTGGCGGCGCACGCGCAAGGCCTCAATCACCATCAGCGACACGTTCGGCGTGGCCTTGCCGTTGTTCATGAAGTCGTAGTGCACCTGCACAAACGTCTCAATGGCACGCTTGCGGTAGTCGACGTAGTCCAACGTGCCGAGCTCCTTCTTGGTGCGGCCGCTGTTGTACCACATGAGGCCGGCGTTGCCCCAGCGGCGGAGTGCAAGGCGGGCGCGGAGGCGCGGCGCCGCAAACCACGAGGGCACGCCGGCGGACGGGGGGATGTAGAGCGGGACGGCCACGCCCAAGTTCTGCACGTTGGCCCGCTGCGAGCTGAAGCGCGCAAACAGAGGCGCCGCCGCGGCGCGGAGCAGACGGGCAAGCATGGTCGGCGGTTTTCGTCACACATTATTTTTCCATTAGGCGGCGCGGCCGGCGGCCGGCACGGCATGCAGCTACGCCACGAGGGTCTGGGCGTCCAGGAACAGGTCGAGGGGCGCGTGGTCGACGAGGGGCACGAGGGAGTCCAACACCTCGTGCTCGAGGCCAAACACCTCGGTGTGCGTCGCGGGGGCGAGCTGCCAGTCAAACTCGCGGTTCGTGACGCTCGAGGAGTAGTCCGCCACCACCACCAAGCGCATGTCGTACAGCGCAAGGTACGCCCGGGAGAGGGCGTTGATGTGGGCGGCGTCGGTGTTGCCGGCGACGAGCACCGGCTTGGCCTGCGCAAGCACGTCGGCCACAAACACGTCCTCGGTGTCGGCGTGCACGTGCACGGCGGCCTCGACCAGTCCGTGCTCCTCGAGGTGGTGCTGCGGCAACGGCAGCACGTCGTCGACCAAGGCGGCGTCGTAGGTCACGACCAGCACGGCCGCCATCCACACGCGCTGCAAGCCGAGCATCTTGCCGTCCGCACGGCGCCACGCGGGCACAAACAAGCCGTCCGCGAGCGCGCCCAACTCGAGCGTCGCCGGCGTCGGCGCCGGCAGCGTGCCCTCGAGCACCGCGTCCGTCACGTCGTAGCGCTCGCGGGTGTGCCGGAACCACTTGCGGGTGCTGTAATGCACGCACAACTCAACCTGCACGCACGTGCGGCTGAGCCGGTGGTCGAGCGCGCGGCGGAGCGCGGCGAGCCCGAGGATGGCCTCGTCGGCGGGGATGTCGAGGCGGGGCGTGGCCGCGTGCGTGCTCTTGGAGACGGTGACCCAGCGGGCGGGCGTCTCGCCGGCGGGCGTCACCATGGCCAACATCTCGTCGCCGCCGGTGCGGCAGCGCGGCGCAAACGCGCGGGCAAACGGAACGTCGGCGCCGTGCAGCCGTGCGCGCACAGCCAAGGTGATGTGGGTCGCGTGGGGCTGGAGCTCGAGGTCGCCGACAAGGCGGCCAGACACGTACGCGATCATCGGGTGTGGGTGCAGAGCGAGCGGCGGGCGACGCCGCGCCTTATATGCTGGGTAAATGCCGCGGGAAGCAATATGCGGGCTCGGGTAGCGTTCGGGTAGCGTGCGGGCAGGGCGCGGAAGACAGGAGGGGAGCACGGCTCGAGGAGGGGAGTGCGGCGATTTGTCAGCGGGACGTGCGGCCCCGTCACCCGCGCCGCGGCGCCGCCGTTGCAGCCACCGGCCCGGTAAAGCCGCGCGTACGAGGGTCCGGTCACGTGCGATGTGTCAGCGGGCGCGGGCGACGGTGCGGGCGCGTGAGGGGGCGTGAGGGGGCGGCGGCGCGGGTGCGCTCGGGCGCGGGCGGCGGGCGACGGGCTGCGGACGCGCCCCCACCCCGTTTCAGGCCGGCGGCGTGGTGCCATGCAGGGGCGAGCAATCGCACGATAGCTCCTAAATCACGCTTGCTGCTCCCATGACATCCACGCCCGGAGCTCTTGCGCGCACGGCGCTGCCGCTGCTGCCGCTGCTGGCGGTGCCCGACGTCGCCGGCCTCAGCCTCGACGGCCCCGTCGACATCCTCACCTCCACGCCGCAGGACCCGTCGCCGCTCCTCGTGCACCGCTACGACCAGTGGAGCGCCGTCGTCACCAAGTACCTCCAGTTCGTGGAGGGCTATCTCGACGTGGTGGGGGCGACGGCGCGCCACCTCGAGAAGCTCCAGAAGACGGTGGGCAGCAGCGCCATGTTGCCGGCGTTCGACGAGGATCTGGCGTTGAACCTCCCCGGCGACGAGGGCACCGCGGCGACCGCCACCACCTCGCCCAGCACCAGCTCGCCGTTGGACGTGTCGCCCGCGGCCCCCGTGGGGCTCACCGGGTGGTTCCAGGCGCTCAAGGCCAAGGTGGACGACGACCTCGTGCGCACGCTCGAGTGCGAGAACAACATCAAGACGCAGCTCGTGCCGGAGCTCAAGGCGGCGCTCGAGGAGATTGCCACCAAGCGCAAGCAGTACCACGCCCTGACGGTCAAGTCGGCCAAGGACCTCCAGAAGCTCGTGCAGTCGACGCAGAAGGAGGTGACGCGGTTGGCGCAGAGCATTGCGACGCACAAGACGTGGACCGAGGCGGCGGGCGCGCCCGACTACCGCCTGGACCCGTACATCGTGGCCCAGGAAGTGTGGGCGTGCAGCGGGGCGCAGCTCAAGCAGGAGAACGTGAATCTCGAGAACCTGGTGCACGACGAGCGCACGTTCGCGACGTACGAGGAAGGGGTGGTGCGGTTGTTGCACAAGAACTGCGAGGCGCTCGCCGGGTACATCAAGACGTTGTTCGGGGACGTGGTGGGGGCGCACGCGGTGGAGGCGTCGCAGGAGCTCTTGGCGATCGAGCCGGACCTCGAGTGGTCCAAGTTTGCGGCGCGCAACGCGGGGAGCTTGACGAGCGTGGCGGAGAACCCGAACGCGGCGCGCAACGCCAAGAAGACGCTTGACGGGGTCACGTTCGAGAACGCGGGGCACCCGGCGACGGCGCCGATCCTCGACGGTGTGTTGCTCGTGAAGGACGGCAAGATCAAGACGCTTGGCAAGTCGTCGTACCGCCCGGCGTACTTTGTCATCACGCAGGCGCGCTTCCTCTTGGAGTTTCCCGGGAGCCGGCCGCTGGAGGGCAACGTGCACCCGGACGGCGTGTACTACCTCCCGCAGTGTCTGTTGGTGTCGCAGAGCGCGACGCGGGGCGACAAGACGGTCAAGCCGAAGGACTTGTACAGGTTCAAGATCACGGGCAAGAACCTGACCAAGTTGGGCGGCGGGTTGTTTGCGAAGCAGTTGACGGTGAAGGCGACGAACGAGGAGGACATGATGACGTGGTTCAACGTGTTGAGCGAGGCCACGGGGTTGATGCAGAAGGAGGCCGAGGGCGGCGAGGGCGAGGGCCATCTGGGCGTGTTCTCGAGCGACGGCGAGTAGGCGGCTGCGGACAGGCGGCTGCGGGCGGGCGGCAGCGCCACAGTAATCTCCCCGAAGCGGACATTGTGATTTGTTGCCCAACCAGGCCCTTCCCCGATGCGGCAGCTCGGCCGATGCCGATCCGGTGCGGGGACGACCCAGCGGGACGCCGGCGACGGACGCACCGCGTGTCGCTGGGACCGGCGTTCCGGGCGAGCAGCGATCCGAGGCGGAATTGGCGCACCACCCCGCCTGTCAAACCCTGCGCCTGGCAACGCCGAGTACTTAAGCACCGCGCCCCCGCACTCGCACAGCCCTCCCCGTCCCCGTCCCTCTGCGCGTTTCTTTTTCTCTTATCGCAGAACCCAATCAGCGCGCGAGCGAGCCGTCACCTCCACACCCATGTCTTCCCGCGCGATCGCCCTGACGCTGGTGGTGCTCCCCACCGGGACCAGCGCTGCCACCATCGTCTTCTCGCCTGACTCCGGCAAGATCCTCCGCATCGTGAGCGAGGTGCTCCCGCCGGACCACGCGCTTCTCCGCACCTACGACGTCGCGCCCGAGGCGTACCGCGACGTGCTGCCGTGCGTCGTGCTCCCCGGCTTGGTGGACGCCCACGTGCACCTCAACGAGCCCGGCCGCACCGAGTGGGAGGGCTTTGTCACCGGCACGCAGGCCGCGGCGGCTGGCGGCGTCACCACCGTCGTCGACATGCCGCTCAACGCCATCCCGCCAACCACCACCGTCGCCAACTTCCACGCCAAGATCGCCGCCGCGCGCGGCAAGACCTGGGTCGACACCGCCTTCTGGGGCGGCATGGTGCCCGACAACATCGACGACATGGTGCCGTTGATCCACATGGGCGTGCGCGGCTTCAAGGGCTTTCTCATCGACCTGGGCGTCGACGAGTTCCCGGCCATCACCCCGAAGCACATCTCCAAGGCGATGGAGACCGTCAAGGGCCACCGCACCGTGTTGATGTTCCACGCCGAGATGCAGCCGGCAGCCGACCACCGCCCGGTCTCGCTGGAGCCCGAAAACGTGCAGGGCGACTTGTCGCCGATCGCCCTCGGGGCCGGCGCCGACAAGCACCGCGCCCAGTTCCTGGTGGACCTGGACACGGACAGCGACGAGAGCCCGAAAATGTCCCGCATCGCCTCGTCCACGGACACGTCGACGCCGGACGTGCCGCCGATCGCCTCCAAGATCGACCAGCTCGATCTCGGGATGCTGGCGTCGTTCGTGACGCGTGCCCCCAGCGCCGTGCGCAACCTCCTTGTCGAGCAGCACCACCGCCACCCGCACGCGTTCGAGCACGTGCACGGCCCCGAGTGCACGCTCCCGCACAACCACGCCGGCAGCACGGACCCGCACGTGCTCGACGACGCCCAGGCACGCGCGCTTGCCCGCACCCACGCCGTCACGTCGTCGCAGCCGCGCTACGGCCAGCCGCGCCAGCTCGAAAACGCGCAGACGTCGCCGTTGTTGATGCCGTTGACGCCCAAGGTGAAGGCGACGCACGCGCTCGAGGAGGCGGCGCAGGAGGCGAACGACCCGTCGTTGGCGGATGTCGACCCCACCGCGTACGCCCTGTTCCTTGCGTCGCGCCCGGACACGTTCGAGACCACCGCGATCGGCGAGATCATTGCCTGCAGCACGGCGTGCCCGCAGGTGCCGCTCCACATTGTGCACCTTGCCACGCACGAGGCGGTGCCGTTGCTCCGCGCGGCCCAGCTCCGCGGGCTCCCGATCACGGCCGAGACGTGCTTCCACTACCTTGCGCTTGCGGCGGAGCGCATCCCGCACGGACACACGCAGTTCAAGTGCTGCCCGCCGATCCGGACCGAGCTCAACCGGCGGCTCTTGTGGAAGGCGTTGAAGAGCGGGGTGGTGACCACCGTGGTGAGCGACCACCTGCCGTGCACGCCCGAGTTGAAGGGCCTCGAGCGCGGCGACTTTTTCGAGGCGTGGGGCGGCATTGCGTCGGTGGGGCTCGGGCTCCCGATCATGTGGACCGAGGGCCGCAAGAACGACGTGACGCTCGAGCAGATTGTCGAGTGGACGAGCGCGAACACGGCGCGCCAGGTGGGCTTGTCGCACTGCAAGGGCCGCATCGCCGTGGGCTACGACGCGGACTTTGCCGTGTTCGACCCGGAGGCGCGCGTCACGGTCGCAAACCTGCGCACCTTCTTCCGCAACAAAATGACCGCATACGACGGCGTGGAGTTGGTGGGCCGCGTGGTCGAGACGGTCGTGCGCGGCAACAGTGTGTATGCCTGGGGCAAGGGCGTGAGCGAGGTGCCCATGGGGAGATTGGTGTTGGAGCCCCGTTTCGAATAGTCATCCGCCACATTGCTTGTAGCCGCGAGCCATGCCGAGCGTCCTGCCGTTTTTGTTTCTCCCGGCAGACCTCCGTCCGGCGTTCCAGCAGCAGGAGGGGCTGCTAGCGGGAGCGCCGCGTGGCGTGCCGGCGCCTGGGCCGTCGGACCCGCTGCTGGCAGCACCGCGGCCAGACGTGCCCGCGCCGGTGACCGTCGCGTATCTTGTGAGCCAGGTGCCGCCGCCGGCCGCACCCTCCGCCGCCGCCACCGCGCCCTCCGCCGCCCGCCCGCCCACGAACCCCGTGCGCCCCACCTGGGTCGCGAATGTGGCGGCGCAGCCGCGCCCGGTGCGCGCCCCCACCGCCAGCCTTGCACGCTTTATCCGGCAGATTCGCTAATTCTTCCATCTTCCATGTCTGCTGTCTTCAAGAACAAGGACAAGCCGGAGGAGGTGCGCAAGAGCAACATCCTCGCGGCGCGGGCGGTGGCGGACGCGATCCGGACGCTGCTCGGGCCGAAGGGGATGGACAAGATGATCCGCACGGCGGACGGGAACACGATCGTGCTGAATGACGGCGCGACGATTCTCGCACACATGGCGGTGCTCCACCCGGTGGCGCAGATGATGGTGGACGTGTCGAAGGCGCAGGACGTGGAGGCTGGCGACGGCACCACCTCGGTGACGGTGCTCACGGGCGCGTTGCTTGGCGCGGCGGAGCGGTTGTTGAAGAAGGGCATCCACCCGCAGGTGATTGCCGACGCGTTCACGCGCGCGGCGGCGCGCACGACGGCGGTGCTCCGCGAGATGGCGCACCCGATCCTGCTCAGCGACCGCGACCAGCTCGTGCAGGCGGCGTCGACGTCGCTCAACCTGAAGATCGTCGCGCAGTACCTGTCGGTGCTCGCGCCGCTTGCGGTGGACCTGGTGCTCAAGGTGGTGAACGCGGACGGCACGAACGCAGACCTCAACGACATCCGGCTCGTGCGCGCGCCCGGCGGGACGATCGAGGACACCGCGTTGGTGGACGGCGTGGTGCTCACGCAGCAGGTGGTGAAGCTGGCGGGCGGGCCGACGCGCGTGGACAAGGCGCGCATCGGTCTCGTGCTCTTCCAGCTCCTGGCGCCCAAGCCGGACATGGAGAACCTGGTGGTGGTCAACGACTACCGCCAGATGGACCGCATCTTGAAGGAGGAGCGCGCGTACGTGCTCAACTTGTGCAAGCGCATCAAGAAGGCCAAGTGCAACGTGTTGCTCGTGCAGAAGAGCATTCTCCGCGACGCCGTGAGCGAGCTCGCACTCCACTTCCTCGCCAAGTTGGGCGTGGTGGTGGTGAAGGACATTGAGCGCGAGGAGATCGACTTCCTCGCCAAGGCGACGGGGGCCAAGCCCGTGGCGGACATCGAGCAGTTTACGGAGGACCGCTTGGCGCTGGCGGACTGCGTGGAGGAGACGGAGAGCTCTGGCTCCAAGATCGTCACCATCACGGGCATTGCTGCCGCCGCGCGGCCCACGGTGTCGGTGGTGGTGCGCGGGGCGAACGTGGTGGTGGTGGACGAGACGGAGCGCTCGCTCCACGACGCGCTCTGCGTGGTGCGGTGTCTCGTGAAGGAGAAGGCCTTGATTGCGGGCGGCGGTGCCCCCGAGATCGAGGTGGCGCGCGTGCTTTCGCGCGAGGCCCGTGCGCTTGCCGGCGCGGAGCAGTACTGCTGGACCGAGTTTGCGCTGGCGTTCGAGGTGATTCCCACGACGCTTGCGGAGAACGCGGGCTTGGATCCATTGGCGGTGGTGACGGAGTTGCGCACGCGGCACGACGCGGGCGAGACCGAGGCCGGCGTGAGCGTGAAGCGCGGCGGCGGCGGCAACGCCTTCAGCGAGCACGTGTTGCAGCCGGTGTTGGTGAGCACCAGCGCCGTGTCGTTGGCGGCGGAGTGTGTGAAGGGCATTATGCGGATCGACGACATCCAGATCCTGCGCTAGGTTCCCGGCACGGCGGGTCGCGGCGCGTTCGCGTGTAGCATGCAATCTAGATCCCGGTGTTTGCCCAGGGGCTCTGTAGTCTAGTGCTGGTGGCGCCGAGGTGTCACCGGCGGGCGCGCCTCGTCCGTGGCTAGTGGCCGCGAGGCCCCCGCTTCATCAACGCCATTGTGTTCTCGACCCAGCCCTCGGCGTTGTTCTCGCGCGCCAACACCTCGTCGACCGTCATGGAGGCGGGCTGGTGCTCCCAGCCCACGATGGCGGCGTTGCGGGTGCTGGGGATGCGCAACATCTCGCGCTCCGGGACCCAGCCTAGCTGCGCCGACAACTCCTCGACGCGGCCCACCAACGCGGCGTACGTGGAACTGGCGCTGCCGCCCTGGAAGGTGGCGCCCTTGGTCGGGCGGTAGCGCACACGGCCGCCGCTGAGCAGATGCGAGCAGCAGGGGATGGCAACAAAGGGGTAGCCCAAGAGCGGGAGCCAGCACGTGAGCTCGTCGGCGTGGTTGCCGATGACAAATGTGTTGCGGGGGAAGGAGGCGGTGCACACGAGCGCCAGGTGGAGGAGGTCTGCGGAGGACATGGTGGTGTACTCGCCCGGGGTGGCGGCAGGCACCAGGTACACGCGGGACTGCTGGAGGAGGACGTGCGGGATGAGCACCTGTTCGTGGAGGCAGTCCTGGACCTCCTTGGGGTACGTGGGCCACAGCTTGCGGGCGCGGGCGTCGATGCCGTGGCCCACGTAGCCCTCGGACACGAGGAGGAACGTGAGGAGGCCGTTGCCGCAGCCGAGGTCGCGGAACTCAAAGGGCTCGTCCTTGTAGCGGCGGGCCCACAACTCGATGAGGAAGGCGGCAATGCCGAGGTCCTCAAAGACGTGCTTCTTGGGGTCGGTGGTCTCGGCCCAGTTCTCGACGAGGCTGGCGGCGTACTTGCGTTTGAGCTTGAGGTAGCGTTCCTGGAAGGCCACCTTGGGGACCACGACGTCGTGGGTAACGCGCTTGGTGTAGCCGGAGGCCCGGCCCTGGGAGTGCTTGACGGCGGTGGTGAGGAGGCGCCAGGCAATGCGCATGAGGCGCGAGGTGGGCTCGAGCGACGCGACAAACGCGGGGTCCGGGAAGGGCTTGTAGAGCACCAGAATGGTGCTGTTGGCGTAGAGGATGGCGACGGCCTGGACGGTGGGGAGGTAGAAGGGGATCTCCTCGACGCCGTCGACGTGGGGGATGTAGACAACGGCGTGGGCGTGCTCCAGGGTGTAGACCAAGCACGTCTGGTTGAGGATGCGGTCCTTGAACGGGTTGCGCGGGACGAGGCGGCGGACGATGGCGGTGCGGAGAGCGAGGTCCATGAAGGGGAGCTCGCGGACGCGCAAGTCCTCGGGGCGCAAGTACATCATGTCCGGGTTCAACTCGGCGGGCTCGATGGCGACGGTGTGGGCGGCGGGAAGGTGCTCGTGCTGGAGCATGACGTCGCCGCGCATGAGGACGGTGGAGTTGATGTGGGGCGCGCGGATCAAGGCGTCGGTGGCGTCGGCAAAGTGGGCCATGGCGGCGTCGGTGGGGCAGCTGTAGGTGCCCACCCAGCCGGCGGCGGGCGGCGCGGCGCCGACAATCTCGACAAAGCGGTCGGTGATGGGCATGGAAAATGACGCATCTGTTAGCGGCCGCGGCAACATGACCTCCTCGTCGAGCCAGTTCCAGCAGCTCGAGAAGCTCGGTGAGGGCACGTACGCGACGGTGTACAAGGGGCGGAACCGGACGACGGGCGCGTTGGTGGCGCTCAAGGAGATCAACCTCGACCTGGAGGAGGGGACGCCGCTGACGGCGATCCGGGAGATTCTGCTCATGAAGGAGCTCAAGCACGAGAACATTGTGACGCTCTACGACGTGATCCACACGGAGAACAAGTTGACGCTTGTGTTTGAGTTCATGAACCAGGACCTCAAGAAGTACATGGACGTGCACGGGGGCGCGTTGGACCCGAAGGTGGTGAAGCCGTTCATGTACCAGTTGCTCCGTGGCGTGAGCTTCTGCCACGACAACTTGGTGTTGCACCGCGACTTGAAGCCGCAGAACTTGTTGATTGACGCCAAGGGGGTGTTGAAGTTGGGCGACTTTGGGTTGGCGCGCGCGTGCGGCATTCCCGTGAACACGTACTCGAACGAGGTGGTGACGTTGTGGTACCGCGCGCCGGACGTGCTCATGGGGCTGCGCAACTACAACACGCTGATCGACATCTGGCTGGCGGGGTGCATTCTCGCGGAGATGTTCACGGGCAAGCCGTTGTTCCCGGGCGCGAGCAACGACGACCAGTTGTTGCGCATTTTCCGGCTCATGGGCACGCCGAACGAGCACACGTGGCCCGGCGTGAGCAAGTTGCCCAACTTCCAGGCGAGCTTCAAGGTGTACGCGCCGGCGGACCTCCGGGGGGTGATGCCGGGGAGCATGGAGCCGATGGCGTTTGATCTCTTGGGCAGCTTGTTGCAGATGCGTCCGGAGAGCCGTGTGGCGGCGCGCGGGGCGTTGCAGCACCCGTGGTTCAGCGAGTTCCAGGGATACTCGTACTAGGGCTCGCGCAATACACTGTGTATCAGGCTACGGCGGGCGGCGGCGGGGGGGGCGTGGGGCGGCGGCGCGGGGCGGGGCGCCTGCGCTAGACGTCCAAGTAGTCGGCAGCCATGAGCAACTCAAGGGCCATCTCGGTGGGCACCTCGAAGTCGTCCACGTCGCCGGTGCGCTCCTTGTGCTCCCAGTGGTAGTACAAGTAGTCGACGACCTTCTCCAAGACCTCGCCGCAGATCTCGCTCAACACCACCTGCTTCAGGCTCTGCTCGGCAAAGTTGTAGGCGAGGGCGCTGCGGAGCGTCAGCAGCACCGCGGCGGCCTCGTAGTGCACGACGTAGCGGAAGTCGTCGTTCAGCACGAGCACGACGTAATCGGGCGTCGCCATGGCTTCTGATTGGAGGATGAGGCGGGCAGGTGGTTACAGGCTGCAGGGGGCGGTAGCGAGGCGGTAGCGAGGCAAACGGGCGGCGATCGCGATCCAGCGGGACAGAACAGAGCGTGCACACGGCTGTTCCTAAACTGACGGTCCCTGGAGTGTGCGTATTCGGCTTGAGTTGCCACCCGCGTCTGCCCCAACCGCGTTTGTCCACCCCGCACTCCGCTATTTTTCATAACACGCAACACGCCATGACCTCGCCGCCGAGTGACAAGCCGCTCCTGACGTCGCTGCCAATGGGCATTGCGGCGGCGGCGGCGGTGACGCCGGTGCGCCTCGCGGGGATCCTCACCGAGAGCGGGCCGTTGCCGATCCGCCACATTACGCAGCACCTTCTGCGGGACATCCAGGGGTTCGCGCAGTTGTCGCTCTCCAAGCAGCGCCGGTTGATCATGGCCGCGTTGGAGCACCAGGGCCAGCCGCGGTTCGAGAAGATCGGGTGGGGCCAGTGGGCGGTGTGCAACAGCGACGGTCTGGTGCACAACCCGAACAACGTGCCGCTGAACAGCAAGCATCGGCTGCGGCCCAAGGCGCCGGGGTTGTTGAGCGCGCGGCGCGAGAGCATCACGGCGGGGCGGGACCCCCACGCGACAGCGGTGCCCTACAACCCGGGGGCCGGCTCCCTGGCGATTCTTTCAAGCGACTCGGAGGAGGAGAGCGACATTCTGCTGAACGAGGACGCGATTGTGAGCGACTCGGAGGAGGACGAGGCGGTGCCGGCGGCGATGGCGCCGCGGATGCTGACGGGCCGCTTCCGGTCGCCGGCGAGCCGGCGGCACAGCTCGAGCAGCCGCGTGGGCAAGCCGGGGTTCCGGCTGCGCGTGGCGAGTTTCGGGAGCCCCGAGGTGGGGCCCGACAAGCACGTGTTTGACTTGGAAAGCGGCGCGAGCACGCCGAGCGGCTTCTTGCTCGACGCGGCGGCGCTCCCGGGGCGCTCGCAGCGTGGGAGCTTCAGCCTGGTGCGGGAGAGCGGCCGGCAGTCGTTCGTGCGGTCGACACTCTCACCGCTGGCGCAGGCACACTTCCAGTCGCTCAACGACTTGTTGCACGGGGAGGGGGAGGAGGGCACGGACGAGGAGGACTGGGCGAGTGTTGGGGCGGAGCGGTTGCGGCGCGCGCGGGTCGTGAAGCTGGCGAGCCCGCAGTCGGTGCCGATGTCGCCGCAGAGGAGCGGGCAGTGGCACGGGCCGGGCCACGGGCCGGAGATTGTCGTGGAGCGGGCCGCGGGGCGCAAGTGGGAGGAGCGCGAGCAGGACGCCGCAGCAGCGTTGGTCGATCTCGGGGGGTAGGCCGCGGGGGTTGGTCTCTAGATTGTGGGACAGGTTTACAAGGTATAAGGTGCTGGCTGGGAATAGACGGGCATTGGAACGGGAGCGCGGGGCGTGTGTCGCGCGGGGGGCAGCGGGGCGCGCGGCCCACACAGCATCCGCCCACGGGGGCGCGCGTCCGCCCGGCCGCGCACGCCGCTCAGGCCACCCGCACTCGCCCCGTTCGGGAAGGCCGGCGCGGGATCTCGCCTGTTCTGGAAGGTCGTGCCGCGCCCACCTTCGAACCCTCTGGAACATTGTGGAAAAACCTCGCGGCGCGGCCGGGAGGCTATAAAAGGCTGCACGGCGCCCGCAGCGGAGCAATCCTCCATTCCAAACATCATGTCTAAGGCTGTCGGAATTGACTTGGGTACTACCTACTCGTGTGTGGCGCACTTTGCCAACGACCGCGTGGAGATCATTGCCAACGACCAGGGCAACCGCACCACGCCGTCGTTCGTGGCGTTCACGGACACGGAGCGTTTGATCGGCGACGCCGCCAAGAACCAGGCGGCGATGAACCCCGAGAACACCGTGTTCGACGCCAAGCGTCTCATCGGCCGCAAGTTCTCGGACGAGGAGGTGCAGGGCGACATGAAGCACTTCCCCTTCAAGGTTGTCGACAAGGGCGGCAAGCCGCAGGTGCAGGTGCAGTTCAAGGGCGAGACCAAGGACTTCACCCCCGAGGAGATCTCGGGCATGATCCTCACCAAGATGAAGGAGACCGCCGAGCTGTTCCTCGGCGCCAAGGTGAACGACGCCGTGGTGACGGTGCCCGCCTACTTCAACGACTCTCAGCGCCAGGCCACCAAGGACGCCGGTCTCATTGCGGGCTTGAACGTGCTCCGCATCATCAACGAGCCGACCGCCGCTGCCATTGCCTACGGTCTCGACAAGAAGGCCGAGGGCGAGCGCAACGTGCTCATCTTCGACCTCGGCGGCGGCACCTTCGACGTGTCGCTCCTCACGATCGACGACGGCATCTTCGAGGTGAAGGCCACGGCCGGTGACACCCACTTGGGCGGTGAGGACTTTGACAACCGTCTTGTGACGCACTTTGTGAACGAGTTCAAGCGCAAGAACAAGAAGGACCTCAGCACGAACCAGCGTGCTCTCCGCCGCTTGCGCACTGCGTGCGAGCGTGCGAAGCGCACCTTGTCCTCCAGCGCGCAGACGTCGATCGAGATCGACTCGCTCTTCGAGGGCATTGACTTCTACACGTCCATCACCAGAGCGCGCTTCGAGGAGTTGTGCGGCGACTTGTTCCGCAACACCTTGGAGCCCGTGGAGAAGGTGCTCCGCGACTCCAAGCTCGACAAGCTGCAGGTGCACGACATTGTGCTTGTGGGCGGCTCGACCAGAATCCCCAAGGTGCAGAAGCTCGTGAGCGACTTCTTCAACGGCAAGGAGCCCAACCGCTCGATCAACCCCGACGAGGCTGTGGCCTACGGTGCTGCCGTGCAGGCCGCCATCATCACCGGCGACCTGCTGAGCAAGACCCAGGACTTGTTGTTGCTCGACGTGGCGCCGCTCTCGCTCGGTATCGAGACCGCCGGCGGTGTGATGACCAAGTTGATCCCCCGCAACTCGACCATCCCCACCAAGAAGTCCGAGACCTTCTCGACCTACGCCGACAACCAGCCCGGCGTGTTGATCCAGGTGTTTGAGGGCGAGCGTGCTCGCACCAAGGACAACAACTTGCTCGGCAAGTTCGAGTTGTCCGGCATCCCGCCGGCGCCGCGCGGCGTGCCTCAGATCGAGGTGACGTTCGACATTGACGCCAACGGTATCCTCAACGTGTCTGCGTTGGAGAAGGGCACGGGCAAGACCCAGAAGATCACCATCACCAACGACAAGGGCCGCTTGTCCAAGGAGGACATTGAGCGCATGGTGTCGGAGGCCGAGAAGTACAAGGAGGAGGACGAGAAGGAGGCGGCGCGCATTGCCGGCAAGAACGGCTTGGAGCTGTACGCCTACTCGCTCAAGAACTCGCTCTCGGAGGAGAAGCTCAAGGAGGCGCTTGGCGAGGAGGACGTGGCCACCTTGACCAAGGCGGCCGACGAGACCATCGAGTGGTTGGACGCCAACACCACCGCCACCACCGAGGAGTACGCCGACAAGCAGAAGGAGTTGGAGCAGGTTGCCAACCCCATCATGACCAAGGCGTACCAGGCCGGCGCCGCGCCCGGCGGTGCTGCGCCCGGCGGCTTCCCCGGTGCCGACGGCGCCGCCCCGGAGCCCTCTGGCCCGACCGTCGAGGAGGTGGACTGAGGAGCCGGTTTCATAGTTTGTATCGATCGCGTTACCCGATTTGCCCACCCGCGAGCCGAAGCCGCGCCATTATCAGCAAACGCCGGCGGCGCATCACATGCCCCTTCCACTCGTCCGGAGTCGTGACGGGCGGCTCCGTTCATCCGCACCGCGCGCGGTCACACGCCGTGGGCCGACACGCGCCCGCGGACGAGCGCCGCCACACCCGCGGGCGTCCCTGCACCCGACATTACCCGGACGCTCCCGCTCCGTGCGCGTGTTGGGCGCGGCGGCGCTCGTTGGGTTCCTGCATGGTGCCCCGCCCCCACGTCGTATAAATACCCCGCTCGCTCGGCGCGAAAAGTGCCCCACCCGACAATGACCCAACACGCCGTTGTGCACGAGGCCAATGGCGTCGCCCCGATCCCGACGCCGGCGCAGTTCTACAAGCAGCAGCCGAACAAGCCGTACTTTGCCGACGCCGCCGCGTACGCGCGCGTGTACGAGCAGCTGATTGCCGACCCCGCCGGCTTCTTTGGCGCCCAGGCGCGCGAGCTCCTCTCGTGGGACCGCGACTTTGACCACACCACGAGCGGCCTGCTCACCGAGGGCGACGTGGCGTGGTTTCTCGGCGGCCGCCTCAACGCCGCGTACAACTGCGTCGACCGCCACGCGCTCGCCACGCCCGACAAGCCCGCGCTCATCTTCGAGGCGGACCACCCCGAGGACGGCCGCGTTGTCACGTTCGCCGAGTTGCTCCGCGAGGTGCTGCGCGTCGCCGGCGTGCTCCAGCTGTGGGGCATCCGCAAGGGCGACACCGTCGCCATCTACATGCCCATGATCCCCGAGACCGTCATTGCCATGCTCGCCGTGGCGCGCATCGGCGCCATCCACCTGGTGGTGTTTGCGGGCTTCTCCGCCGGCAGCTTGAAGGACCGCGTGGTGGACGCTCTGTGCAAGGCCGTGCTCACGTGCTCCGAGGGCCGCCGTGGCGGCAAGCTGGTGCCGCTCAAGAAGATTGTCGACGAGGCGTTGGTCTCGTGCCCCACCGTTGCCAACGTGTTGGTGTTCAAGCGCACCGACGTGGAGGTGCCCATGGTGGAGGGCCGCGACTCGTGGTGGCACGACGTGGTGCCCAACCAGCGCGGCTACCTTCCGCCGGTGCCGGTGCTGGCGGAGGACCCGTTGTTCTTGTTGTACACGAGCGGCTCCACCGGCACGCCCAAGGGCGTGGTGCACACCACTGGCGGCTACCTCCTCGGCGCGGCGCTCACGACCAAGTACGTGTTTGACATCCACCCCGAGGACATCTTGTTCACCGCGGGCGACGTCGGCTGGATCACCGGCCACACGTACGCGCTCTACGGCCCGCTTGCGCTCGGCGTGCCCACCATCATCTTCGAGGGCACGCCCGCGTTCCCGGACTACGGCCGCTACTGGCAGATTGTGCAGAAGCACAAGGCGACGCACTTTTACGTGGCGCCGACAGCGCTCCGTCTCCTCCGCAAGGCGGGCGAGGCCGAGATCGCCAAGTACGACATTCTGCTGTTGAGAACGCTCGGGTCGGTTGGCGAGCCGATCAGCCCCGACATCTGGCAGTGGTACAACGACAAGGTGGGCCAGGGCCGCTGCCACATTCTGGACACGTACTGGCAGACGGAGTCCGGGTCGCACTTTATCGCACCGATTGCCGGCGTGACGCCGAACAAGCCGGGCAGCGCGCTGTTGCCGTTCCTCGGCGTGAACGCGGCGTTGATCGACCCCGTGTCCGGCGTGGAGATTGCCGGCAACGACGTGGAGGGCGTGCTTGCGATCAAGTCGCCGTGGCCGTCGATGGCGCGCTCGGTGTGGAACAACCACACCAAGTACATGGACACGTACCTCAAGCCGTACCCGGGCTACTACTTCACGGGCGACGGCGCGGCGCGTGACCACGACGGCTACTACTGGATCCGCGGCCGTGTGGACGACGTGGTGAACGTGTCGGGCCACCGGCTCTCGACGGCGGAGATCGAGGCGGCGTTGATCGAGCTGAAGGTGGTGCTGGAGGCGGCCGTCGTGGGCATCAACGACGACCTCACGGGCCAGGCGGTGGTTGCGTTTGTGGCGTTGAAGAACCCCGAGAGCGTGGCGGACCTCGACAGCGCGCGCCGCGAGTTGGTGTTGCACGTGAGAGGCGAGATTGGCCCCTTTGCCGCGCCCAAGGCGGTGATTGTGGTGCCGGACCTCCCCAAGACCCGCAGTGGCAAGATCATGCGCCGTGTGTTGCGCAAGATCACCGCGGGCGAGGCGGACCAGTTGGGCGACACGTCCACGTTGAGCAACCCGGGTAGCGTCGACGCTATCATTGCCGCCGTGGCTGAGCAGTTTGTCAAGCGCTAGGGCTATTATACACGGAGTACCAGATGGAGGAGTGTAGGGCGGGCGGTGCGGGCTGGCGGTGCGGGCTGGCGGCACAGACCGCGGCGCGGATTGCCGGATGCGGCAGTGGCACGCCGGGTCGTGCGCCCACCGCCCACCACCTCCACGTCAGCATTGCCACGTGCGGCAAACGCGCACCCCAACACCTCCCCCATGCTGGCCCAGGAGCAGTTTGAACAGGCGGAGGACGTCGACGGCGTGCGCTTCTCGTGGAACATCTTCCCGGACACGCGCGTCGAGTCGCTGCGCACCGTCGTGCCCATTGGCTCCATGTACACGCCGCTCAAGGTGCGCGACGACGAGACCGTTGGCCCCGTCCCGATTGCCGGGTACGACCCCGTGGTGTGTCAGACCCCCGCGTGCCAGGCCTTGCTCAACCCGTACTGCCTGATCGACGTGCGCCTGGCGGTGTGGATGTGCCCGTTCTGTCTGGCGCGCAACCGCCTCCCCGCGCACTACGCCAACATCTCGCAGGACAACCTCCCGGTCGAGCTCAACACGCAGCTGAGCACCATGGAGTACGTCTTGACCAAGCCGGTGCAGCTGCCGCCCGTGTTCCTCTACGTGGTGGACTTGTGCCAGGACGACGAGAACATCGACGCGTTGAAGGAGACGCTCACGGAGCTGCTCAACCTCCTCCCGCCCAACGCGCTCGTGGGCTTGGTGACGTTTGGCCCCACCGTGCAGGCGCACGATCTCTCGTCGGCGGGTCTCGGGCGCCGGTTCGTGTTCCGCGGCGACAAGCAGTACACGATGGAACAGCTCACCACCATGTTGGCGGGCGGCGCCAGCAAGACACCCGTGGGCTACGGCACGGCGCTGCCGTTCCTGCGGTTCTTTCTGTCGGTGGAGCAGGCGCAGGCCAAGGTGGAGACCATCCTCGCGAGTCTCCGCAAGGACCTGTGGAAGGTGCAGCTGAACCGGCGCGCGCTCCGGTGCACGGGCTCGGCGCTCAACGTGGCGGCGCTGCTTCTCCAGGCCAACTACACGGGCTACGGGGCGCGGCTCATGCTCTTCACGGGCGGGCCGTGCACGATCGGACCGGGCATGATTGTGGGCGCGGAGCTCAAGGAGGCGATCCGGCTGCACCTGGACATTGACAAGGACGCGGCGCCGCACTACAAGAAGGCGATCAAGTTCTACGAGCTGGTGGCAAAGCGCGTGGTGGCGAACGGCCACGTGGTGGACATTTTCGCGTGCTGCTACGACCAGACGGGCATTTCGGAGATGCGCTCGCTCTGCCACTCGACCGGGGGCGTGCTCGTGCTCGCGGACGCCTTCACGACGTTCATCTTCAAGAAGTCGTTCCTCAAGGTGTTTGACCGCGACGACGAGGACTTTTTGCGGATGGCCTTCTGCGGCACGTTGGAGGTCAAGACGCTGCCGCACCTCAAGGTGGCGGGCATGATCGGGCACGGTGCGCCCACGGAAAAGAAGGCGCTGAACGTGCTGGAGACGCCGATCGGCATGGGCGGCACCGCGTCGTGGAAGGTGTGCGGTCTCCTGCTGTACTCGACGTACGCCGTGTTCTTCGAGGTGGCCAACACGCAGCCCTTGTCGCAGAGCGTGCCGCTGTACATCCAGTACGTCACCACGTACCAGCACCTGAGCGGCACGTACCGCGTGCGGGTCACCACCGTGTCCAAGCCGTTGGCCTCGGCGGCGGAGATGGCGATCACGCAGCTGTTTGACCAGGAGGCGGCGGCGGCGGTGATGCTGCGCGTGGCGGTGTTCAAGGCCGAGGAGGACGACAGCGCGGACGTGCTCCGCTGGATCGACCGCATGCTCATCCGGCTCTGCGCCAAGTACGCCGACTACCAGAAGGGCGACGCGCTCCTGTTCCGGTTGCTGCAGCTGTTCCTGCTCTACCCGCAGTTCATGTTCTACCTCCGGCGGCTGCAGTTCCTCCAGATCTTCAACAACTCGCCCGACGAGACGGCGTTCTACCGCCACGTGCTCAACTCGGAGGATACCACCAACCTGCTCACGATGATCCAGCCGACGCTCAGCAGCTTCCTGCTCGAGGACCCCACGCCGCAGCCGGTGTTGCTCGACCTGGTGAGCATCAACCCGGAGCGCGTGCTCTTGTTGGACACCTTCTTCCACATCCTCATCTACCACGGCCTGACGATTGCCGCGTGGCGCCAGGCGGGCTACGCCGAGTCCGGCGACTACCCGGACTTGGCCGTGTTGTTGGCGGAGCCCAAGAAGGAGGTGGCCGAGTTGTTGCGCGACCGCTTCCCGTTGCCGCGCTTCATTGACTGCGACGAGGGCGGCCTGCAGGCGCGCTTCTTGTACCTGCGCTTGAACCCGTCCACGACGTACTCGAAGGAGCAGAACGTGTTTGGCGTGGGCGGCAACGGCAACGACGGCGTTGTCTTGACGGACGACGTGAGCTTGCAGACCTTCATGAGCCACTTGCAGGCGTTGGCCGTGAACGGGCTGCAGTCGTAGTGTAACCGCATCGTGCGAATATCCTCCGTCTTTCCATGACGCTCACGCCGGACGAGATTGCGTTGTACGACCGCCAGATCCGGTTGTGGGGCGTCGAGGCGCAGCAGCGGCTCCTGGCGACCGCCGTGCTCCTTGTCAATCTCCTGGCGGTCGGCAGCGAGGTCGCCAAGAACCTCGTGCTCGGCGGCGTGGGCTCGCTCACCATCGCCGACACGCACACCGTTGTCGAGCCCGATCTCCTGGCGCAGTTCTTTCTCGCCGAGGACGACCTCCACCAGCCGCGCGCCGCCGCCGCGCTCCCGCGCATCCAGGAGCTCAACCGCCGCGTCAAACTCGCACACACATCCGAGGACTACACCGAGCCCGCGTTCCTCGCGCGGTTTTCCGTCGTGGTGGCGACCGAGGTGGACGCGACGACGATCGCGGCGCTCAGCGGTGCCTGCCGCGCGGCCGGCATTGCCTTCTACGCCGCGGGCATCCACGGCTTGCTCGGCTACGTGTTTGTGGACTTGGGCGAGCACAGCACGACGCGCGAGGGCAGCGGCGCCGTGGGGGCGGCCGTCGGCCTCCACCGCACCGTGACCGCCGTCACGGGCAAGCACGTCACGACGACCGACCGGTTCCGGCCGTTTGCAGACGTGTTGGCAAGCCGGCAGTTGCCGCAGCAGTTGACGAAGCGCCAGCTCCGCCGCTTGGGGCCGGCGGTGCCGGTGGTGTACGCCTTGTGGGACGTGGAGCGGCCGGTGCACACGGACGCGGCCATCTCTGCGTTTGCGCTCGACGAGGCGGCGTTTGCGGCAGACGTGGCGGCCAAGGCGGAGGCGCTCGGCGTGCCGGCGCTGGGCGACGCCGAGTTTGTGCGGCGGCTGGGCGCGGCGGCGTTCTGCGAGTTTGCTCCGACGGCGGCGGTGGCGGGCGGCGCGCTTGCCCAGGACGTGATCAACATGGTGGGCGGCAAGGAGCCCGTGTTGAACAACTTGTTGGTGGTGGACGGTCTCTCGGGCGAGGCCCAGGTGTACCAGATGTAGCGGGAGTCCATGTGCGCATTTTGAAGGTCTACCGTCTGGTGCTGGCCAGGGAGGTGCTGGCCGGAAAGGTGTGGGCCAGGGAGGCGCGGGCCAGGGAGGCGCGGGCCGAGCGGGCCAGCGCGGCGCTCGGACTCACCAGCACCCACGCCTTGCGGACGCCGAGCGGGACGCCCTCCTGCAACACGACGTCGTCAAGGCCCTGGGCCACGGTGCGCCAGACACCGCGCGTGAAGGCGCTCAGGGCGTAGCGCGCGCGCAAAAAGACGGCGTACGTGAGAACGCCGCGCCAGGCACCCTCGCGGAGGGTGAGGAGGCGGAGCACCATCCACGCGCCGGTGACGGCCTCCAACAAGGCCGCCACCTCAAGGCTGGTGTCGTTGTAGCCGCGGACAAAGCGCTGGATGGCGGAGCTGAGCCCCAGGCGGCCCCAGCCAAACGCCGGCAAGACGCGCGCGCGCACAAACACCAAGGTGTGGAAGAACAGGAACAAGACAAACGGGGCGAGCGCAAGCACCAGCTGGTGGCGCGAGACCAACCAGAAGAGCGCCAACAAGAGGTAGTGCACGTTGTCGTCGGCCACGAGGGTGGCGGGGGTGAGCGGGCGGGTCTGGGCGTCGACGACAAAGATGACGCTGAAGGCCCACACGGCGCCAAGGGCGCTGGCGCGGAAGAGGAGCGGGTTGAGGCGCGCCGCACGCCACCAGGTGGCGTAGTAGCCAACGCCGCCGGCGAGCGTGAGCACGTGGCCCGCAACCCACGCGGACTGTGAGGCGGACATGGGAGGATGGAAAGAGACATCAAACTAAGCGCTGCACGACTACGCGGCACGCGGGCGCGCCCCGGCCTAGCGCAAGAAGCCCTTGCGGCCCTTGGGCTGCAGAGACACCTCGGGGGACTTGGCGGCGCGCTCCAAGGCGGCCTTCTTCTCCTCGAGCTGCTTGACCTGCTTCAACAACTTCTCCTTCATCTCCTTGTGTCTGCTGAACAACTCGGCCTCCAGCATCTGCAACTTCTTCTCCTTCTCGCTCACCTTGGCCTGGAACACGGCCTTCATCTCCGTCTCCATCTTGGCGAGCTTGGCCTCGTGGAGCGCCTTCTCCTCCTCCTGGCGGAGGCTTGGGTCGAACTCGCGGAACGCCAGGTCGTCCTGCTCGATGCCCATGCGCGTGAGCTTCTCGGTGCGGTAGTTTTCGTACAAGCGCTTCGCGGTGTGCTCCTGCAACTCCTCGAGGAAGTTGCGCACGAGCAACTGCCGCAACTTGACAAAGTCGCAGTGGTTCTCGTTGTCCACCTCGATCACGCCCCACGGGTACGCCCGCCCGCGCACGTGGCGCCCGTCCGCGGTGGTGACGCTGTTGGTCAGACCCACCACCGCAAACGGCACGCGGGCCATGATCTCCTGCGTCGCCACAATCGTCTCGTCGTCGTCGTTCTCGTACTCCGGCGGGCGGAACACGGCGATGTTCTGCGTCGAGAGGTCGTCGTTCACGCGCTGCTTGAACTCGGCAATCTCCTCCTCCGTCATGGTGTCCAGCTTGGCAATCACCGGAATGAGGTTCACCTTGGTGTGCACCTGCTTCATGAGCGCAATGTCGAGCGCCTTGAGCAGGTGGCCCGTCGGTTCGATAAAGTAGAGGAGCGCGTGCACGCGCCCGTCGACAATGTCCATGCGCAGCGCCTTGCTCTCCGCCTCGAGGTACTGGTCAAAGCGCAGGTTGATCTCCGCGACAATCGGCGTCCACAGGTCGGTGTTGTTGATGCCGGCTCCAAACCCGGGGGTGTCAATCACCGTGAGGTGGAGCGTCACGCCGTTCTCCTCAATGTCCGCCTGCACCGTCAGAATCAGCACCTCCTCCTTCTTGGGCGCGCCCACGTCGTACGGCTCGCCCGGGGGGTACAACTCGCGGTTGAACAACGTGTTGAGGAGCGTCAGCTTCCCGAGCCCGCTCTCGCCCACCACCATGAGGTTGAGGTTGAACCCGCGGCGGATCAGCTTGCGGTGCCACTGCTTGGGGAGGTTGGCAAAGCCCACGTAGCCGTTGAGCTTGCGGCGGATGACCTGGATCTCCGGGGTCGGGAGCAGCACCTTTGCCGGAGGCGACACCTCCGACGGCAGCGGCACCACCACATCAGAACCGGCTTCCTCGGACGTCACGTCGGCGGTCATGGGATAAACAAGTGGGGGGACATTCCGGCGGGTGTCACAAACATGGTTTGGGGACGACGCGTCGCGGCGTGCGCGCACCGTGACACGTGGCGGCGGCTGGAGACGCGCGTCGCGGCGCGTGAGGTGCGGGCATGGCGTTTTCCGAGCGGATCCAGGAGCTCGTGGACGCGGGCGGGAAGGCGTATGCGGAGCGGCGGTGGGAGGCCGCGGCCGACGAGTATGCGGCGGCGTGCGAGGAGTATGCGAAGGGGGGGGAGAACGACGCGGACTTGTTGGTGTTGTATGGGAAGGCGTTGTTCCAGGCGGCGGTGGAGCAGAGCGAGGTGTTGGGGGGGCAGGGGGAGGAGGAGGAGGCGGGGGTGGTGGACTCGGCGCGGTTCCAGTTTGCTGATGGTGATGAGGGGGAGGGCGAGGAGGAGGGAGAGGAGGGGGGAGAGGAGGAGGGAGAGGAGGAGGGAGAGGCCGAAGGGGAGGCCGAAGGAGAGGCCGAAGGGGAGGCCGAAGGAGAGGCCGACGGCGAGACCAAGACGGAGGGAGAGGGCGCCAATGACAGCAACTCCCCCCCAGCGGATGAACCCCCCTCGTTCGAGGCCGCCTGGGAAATCCTCGACCTTGCCCGCCTGCTCCTCGAAAAGCAGTCCTCCTCCCACCCCTCCCTCTCCGCCGTCTACGACATCCTCGGCGACATCTCGCTCGAGGCGGAAAACTTCCCCCAGGCCGCCACCGACTACGACCTGGCACTCCGCCTCCGCCGCGAACAGCTCCCCCAGTCGTCCCCGCTCATCCTGGAGCTGCACTTCAAGCTCCTGCTCGCGCTCGAGCTCTGCGTGGAGGACCCCGAGGCCCGCTCCAAGGCCGTGCGCCAGATGGAACTCGCGTTGGAGAGCGTGCGCGCCCGCGACCCCGCGGACCCCACGCTCGAGGCCGAGTTGCAGGAGCGCTTGGACGACCTCCGCGACGACCCGTTGGCCGGCATCGCCAGCAAGATGAAGGAGGCCGTCGGCGGCCTCCTCGGCTCCGCCGCGCCCACGCCCACCAAGCGCGCCGCACAGGTGAACGACCTCTCGGGCGCCGTGAAGAAGAAGAAAAAGTAGCCTACGCACCTGTCTGGCCTGTATTAGTCCCGAACGGCATATCCCGCACAGGGTGGAGAGGCCAGCTTGATCTGCCGGCACCACGTTTCCCGCCACCACGTTACTGGTCGTAACCGAATACGGCAGAGCGGCGGGAAGGCATGGTGGTGCCGAGGTGACAAAAATCTCCAGCACAAACAAGTCACAATTTATAGCGCTACACACACCCGTGCACCGCGCCTAGAACTGCGCGAGCGCCACGGCAGTCGCCTGGAGGTCGTCGTGCGAGATGCTCACCGACACGCCCTTGACGCCGGCCGCCAGCGCCGCCTGCGCGGCCGCGCCCGCCAACTTGACCTCGGGGCCCGCAGCGCCGCGCACGATCTCGATCTCCTTCAAGCTCGCGCCCGCGCCCGCCGACTCCACGCCCAACGACTTGAACACGGCCTCCTTCGCGCTCCACGTGCCCGTGAAGGACGCGCGCGGGTCGGCGGCCGCGCGGCAGTACGCCACCTCCGCCGCCGTGAAGTTGCGCTCCACGAACGTCGCGTTGTCGAGGTTCAACTCCGACAAGAGCTCCACGTCCACGCCCACGCCGCGCAGCGAGCCCGCAAGCTTCGCCAACGCCTTGGCCGTGTGCGTGGCCGCGCTGCCGACGTAGCTCGCGCCCGCAATGCCCGCCTTGGTGAACTCCAACTCGTGCGTCTTCTTGTTGGGCGCCACGCGCGCCAACGGCTCGAGGTACACGGGCTGCTCCAAGTCGTCCGCGTACGGCGCGTGCTCCTTCTGCATGAACATCAGGTTCTTGGCCATCAGCGTGTGGAGGTAGCGGTACGCCTGCTTCTGGCGCGCCGTCACCTTCGCCACGTACCGCTCGTACGTGGCGCGGTCCACCGCCGCGTAGAGGTAGTCCGAGTGCACCGCAATCGCCTGCGCGCCCTTCTGGCCAAAGCCGAACGACGTCACCAGCGCCGCCTTGATGCCGTCCGTCTGGATCGACCGCAGCGGGAAGAGCACGTGCGTAAAGTCCTTCAACACCACGTCCACGTTGTCCGCGTTGCGGTTGCCGGGCACAATGCCCAGGTTGAGGATCTGCAACACGCCGTTCATCATCCACGCGCCGGCCGCGCCCTTCGGGTGGCCCGTGAGGTACTTCTGGAACACGCCGTACACCGGGTTGCCCTCCGTGCGGCCAAGGTGCGCCATCATCTTGTTGATGGTTGCCAGCTCGTTCTTGTCGTTCGCCGCCGTGGACGTGCCGTGGAACGACGCCACGCCAAGGTCGTCGATCGTGAGGTTGAACGCCGCAAGCGCCCCGCGGAGCGGCGCAATGCGCGGGTCCAGCTTGTAGAACTCGTTGCCCCACTGCTGCTGCGCCGCCTTCACCTGCCGTCTCGCCTCGCGCGCAATCTCCTCCGAGCGCTCGCCAATGAAGGCCGCCTCGTCGAACCCCGCCACCGACGCTCTCACCGCCTCCGCCTCGTCCGCCAACCCCTCCAACTCCTCCTGCTGCCAGCGCTTCACCTGCTTCACGCGCTTCGACAACTGGCGCTTGCGGTAGCCAATGTCCAACATCGGCAGCGGGTACGCCAGCGCGTGCTCGCGCGCCGTCGTGAGAATGCCCTTGCCCGGCGCCGGCACCGACCGCCCGATCTTGTCGGTCGCCGTCGCCGTCATGGCAAGCACACCGTAGATCGGCACACCCATGCGGAGCGCCAAGTCCGCATGCATGATCAACTGGATGCCCGCGCCCTGCGCCTCCATGAAGCCCAGACGCAGCGTCGTCGTCGGTCTCAGCATGTCGCTCGGCGTGCGGCCCTTGGCAAACTCCTCGCGCGCGTTCAGCGTTGCGTTCATGTTGGCAAACTCGTACAGGCCCTCCTCCTGGAAGTCGTCGTAGCCGCCCACAATGCAGATCTTGGCCTTGCCCGCGAGAATCGTCTCCATGCCAATGTCGAGCGACTCCACCGACGTCGCACACGCACCCACCGGCGTCTTGATCGGACCGCTGCTCAGCAACAACAACATGTTCACCCACGCCAGCATCGTGTTGATGAACAGCTCCTGCAAAATGTCGTTCTGCACCTCGCGGTCCGCGTAGCGGTCCTTGAACATGCCCCGGAGCGCCAGCACGCCGCCCATGCCCGAGCCCGAGCAGTTGCCCACCTCCAGCACGTGCACGTACTCGTAGAACTCGTACGGGTCGGTGATGCCCGACGCGAGAAGCGCCTCCACCGTCGACACCAACACGTACAACGTGATCGGGTCCACCTGGTTGATGGTGTCCTCCGAGATGCCGTAGTGGCGCGCGTCCCAGCCGGTCGGGATCTGGCCCGCCACAAGGCGGTCGAAGCGGAGCGCCTTGGGCACGTACAACTTGGCGCCCTTGAGGAGACGCACCGTGTACTCGCCGCTGTCGCCAATCTCAAACACCTCGCACTTGTCGCCGTGCTCGTGCGCAAACTGGAGCGCCGTCTCCTTCGACGACTCGAACGGCTCGAGGTCGTGCTCAATCACCACCTCCTGGATCAACTGCTTCTTCTCCGGGTCGTAGCCGCCAAACAACTCGGGCTCCACGAGACGAATGCCCGCGTGGTCCAAGATGTTCTCCTCGTACCTCTTCTTCACGTCCACGTCCTCCACCGGCTCGCCCAGCTTGGCATCCACCCAGCCCGAGTACGGCGCCGGCTTGCCCTTGAGCGGCCCCGTGTGGTAGCGGATCAAGCCCATGATCCACGCCATCTCGATGCAGCCCTCGAGCAGGAACTCGCCAAACGCCTCCATCTCCCACCGCGTGCGCGCATTGCCCCACGGACTCACCTCGGCAAACCCGGTCACGACAATCACGCGCTCGAGGTCCAACATGCCCTCCAACTCGGGCGAGATCTTCTTGATCGCGTCGTACAGCTTGAGCTCCGGGAACTCGAACTGGAGGTTGGCGCGCGGCTGCACCGTCACCTGCGCGTAGCCCACCTCGGCGCCCGCCTCGCCGTTCACCACCTTGTGGTCCAACGCCGTCTCGATGCCCACCGCGGCGCGGATCTCGGACGTCTGCATGAGGTCGCTCCGCAACTTGCCCGTCACCACGCGGAGGTCCTCGATAAAGTGGAGACCGCCGTTGAGGTCCGCCATCACCGGCGCGTTCTGGCACATGATCACCATCTCCGGCGTCAAGAGCCCGAGGAGGTTGAACGCCATCTCCTTCTGCAGGAAGGTGCGCACGCCGTACTTCTCAATGCCCTCGGAGATGATGTTGTTAGCCAGCATCAACCCGGTGCCACGCGTCCAGCCGATGACGGCACCGCACACCGTGAGGTACGACCCCCACAGCTCCAGGTGCCACCGGTTGAACAACGTCTCGAGCCCGAGCTTGGACTCCGAGTAGAGACCGTCGCCGCCGAACGTGCCGTGGTTCGGCGACATCGGGAGCAACACCTGCGCCGGGCGCGTGTCCGTCGGCTTCCGCTTGCGCACAAAGCCAAGAAGACGCAACAAGTTGGTGAGCATGATGCGGTGCGCCAACTCGGACTTGGAGTCGATCAGGTCGAGCTCGATGCCCTGCTCGGGAATGGCCGCAAACGGCACCACCGCGTCGAGGTCCCATCCGAGACCGCCCTTCTTCGGGTCGTCGTAGATGTAGTTCACGAGTGCCTCCACGTCCTGCTTCAGGCCCTGGTTGAACGGCACCACCACAAGCGCGGAGCCCGCGGCGCCGAGACGCGCGTACATCAGCTGGTAGTACTCCGTCACCTTCTTGGAGAAGCGCAGCGTCGTGACAATCACCTTGGCACCGCCGGCAATCAAGCCAGCCACAATCTCGGCGCCAATCGAGCCGGCACCGGCACCCGTCACCAACACGTTCTTGCCGCGGTACAGGATGCCGTTCACAGCGCCCTTCTCCAAGCCGTCGAGGTACGTCGCCAGCAACTTGCGGTCGTACTCCCAGTTGCCGGCCCGGTCCTTGGAGCGGATGTGCAAGAACGGGATCGTCTCCGGGGGGATCGTGGACGACACGGGCACGTTCACGGACGTCACCAGCGCCAACAGCGCAATCTCGTCTGCGTCGTCCGACGCCGGCGGCGTGGCCGGCTCCAGGTCCGTCAGGTCCACGGTTGCGAGCACGGCGGCGGTGGGACGCAGCCCGTCCACCTTGCCGGCCTCGATCACCGCCACCAACTCCTTGTACAACTCCTGCACCTTCAAGGACGTGGTGGCGTCGGCGCTCTTCAACATGGCCTTGTACACGCGCACAAGGTCCTCCTGAACCGTCGGCGTCACCATCTTGGTCATCTCGCCGCCCGCCGCCATCTCCGTCACGTACTGCTCCAACTTGCGCACCAGCAGACGCGGCACCTCCTCGTACACAATCTTGCCCTTGGCGTCGATGGTCGTCTTGGGCCCGGTCGGGGTGTCGACGTCCTTGTACACCGGGTCCACGCCCACCGTCTGCGTGCAGTTGTCGATCAACTGCTGCCCGAGCTGCTTCGCAAGCTCGTACGTCGGGCCACGCTCCGTCGGGGTGTGGTCGATGTGGTACTGCATGAACTTGATCAACGTGGGGTTGGCGCGGTTCATGAGCGAGATGCACTGCGCCACCGTCTCGCGGTCCACTCTCGACAAGCGACCGAAGATGATGTCAAAGTACATCAGGAGCGCGTCCTGGCGCGCCCAGTTCCAGTACAGGTCGTACACGCGCGCCTTGGCGGTGCTGAACACGGGCACAATGCCGCTGGCGTACACATCGCCGTGCTCGGCCGCCCACAAGTCCAACTCGGCCTGCAACAAGCCCAGCGCCTCCTTGGACTTGAGGAACAGCTTCTCGCCCTTCATGAGGTCCACCTTGAGGTAGCGCGCAAGCACCTCCAACTGCTGGCGCGCCAACGCGTTCTGCTGCTTGTTGACGGCGTCGAGCGCGGCCGAGTCGACCACGGCACCGCCGGCACCGCCGGCACCGGCGTCGCCCGCCGACGCGGCCGAGAGCGAGATGCCCGCGGCGCTCGCGTACTTGGCGGCCACCGTGTCGAGGAACGCCTTGGCGTCTCCCTCGGAGCCCAAGCGCGCCGGCGGCTCCATCGCCACGGCGGTGACAAGCGCCGCGTCCTGGCGACCGGGACCAAACCCGTAGCGCAGCTCCAAGTACTTGCGCGCCACCGTCATGGAGAAGCCACCGGGCATCTTGGACAGGACAAGACGGGCCACAAGGGCGCTGGAGGCCTTGCCGAGCTGGCCCAGGAAGGAGTCCTGGAACTGCTCCGCCAACTCCTCGAGCGGGGTGTCCTCCGGCTTCTCGGGCGTCAGGCCAAACTCCTTGCCGAGGTCGCCGAGAATCTCGTTCTGCACCGTCAGCTTGCCGCCCACAAGGTCCTTGATGGGCTTGGAAAGGGGCACGGACTCGAGCGGCTTCTTCAACTTCTGCGCCACAAGCACGTGGATGAGGAGCGACGCCTTGACAGGCTCGTCCGGGAGCTGGGCCACCGGACCGGCCGCGGGAGCCGCGGGCGCCGCCACGGGAGCCGCGGCAGGAGCCGCCGCGGGAGCCGCCGCCGGCGCAGCCTCGGCCGCGGGCTCCTTCTTGGCCTCCTCCAACTCGGCCGGGTCGGGCGTGTAGTAGATCTCCTTGGCGTCCTTCAGGTAGCACAAGACCTGGCGCTGCAAGGACAAGGCGGCGTCGTACAGCTCGTACTTGGCCTTGATGGTGCGCAGCGCCATGCCCGCAAGCGTGGGCAGCGGGCCAATCTCGACAACCTTCTCGGTGAGGTGGTCCTTGAGGAAGACATCCTGCGTCTCGATCCACCGCACGGGGGAGGCAAACTGAAACGCGAGAAGCTCCGTGAGGAGCACGTGGGCAAGTTCCTGTTCAACGTGGGCCTTCATGGACAAGCACGGGGGAACGCTGGCGCCTTCCGCTACGGGCGCCGTCCCGCTTAAGTACCTCCTGCAGGACCCAACAAGACCGAGATGCGTCTCCTGCACGCAGCGATGTTGAGACCCAAAGCGGAAATGTTGGGAGCGGCTGCGTGCAGGGCGGCGTCGTGCCGCCACCGTCTGGACGCGACGTGTGCGAACCGGGCGCGGGAACAGGACACGCCGACCAAGCCTTGTTCATGAGCGACGAGCCCGCGAGCGCCCCGGAGGGCCTGACGAAGGCGAGCGACGCGAGAACGGGCGCGCACGGCGCGGTGCCCGGCGCCGGAGCGGTGCCGGCGGTCAATGATGCGGCGGGTGCGGAGCGCCCGGACGCGGCCGATCTGCCGGCCGACGCGCTGAGCGGGTTGGCGGCGGAGCCTGCGGGCGAGCCTGCGGAGGGGTCTGCCGAGACGGCGGCGGATGCTCCGGAGCGCGAGGCGCCGGACGGGCTGGAGGACGTGCCTGTGGCTGCGACTGGCGCGTTGTCGCTGGAGCCCCTGATCTCCGAGAACGCCGAGGAGGCGCCGCCGGCCGCGGCCGTGGGGTTCGAGCCGGCGGCGGAGGGTGCTGCGGACGACGCGGTGTCTGTGGACTCCACGCAGGAGATTGCTGTCGAGACCGGCGGCGAGCGCAATGGTGCGGCCAGCGGCGAGCGCAATGGTGCGACCAACGGTGCGACCAACGGTGCGACCAATGGCGAGACCAACGGCGCAGTCCCGGACACAGCCACTCCTGCGGCCAACAACACCGCACCGCCTACCCCCAACATCATCTTCCTCAAGACGTCCCTCGCGCGCATCACCAAAATCACCGGCAAGCGCAACACCAACCTCATCCAGGCTGCCAAGTCGGCGCTCGACAAGCTCGAGGCCGGCGAAATGCCCGACTCCATTGCCGTGTACGAGCCTCTCCGGCTTGCGCTCAAGACGTCGAACGTCGACGTCAAGATTGCCGCCCTCGACTGCCTCTCCAAGATGTTCAGCTTTGGCGTGTGGGACGACCTGGCCGAGGTGGCCCCCGCGGGTGCGCTCACGCTGCGCACTGCGGCGGCGGGCGAGCTGATTGTGACGCCGCCGCCGCGCACGCGCCTCATCGAGGCCGCCATCACCGAGATCAGCGAGTGCTATCAGAGCGACGCTGCAGACCCGCGCTTGGAGTTGCAGGTGGTGCAGGCGTTGATGGCCGCGGTGTTGAACGACCGCATGGAGGCCCACGGCCCCGCGTTGCTTACGGCGGTGCGGCAGTTGTACCAGATCTTCCTCCTCCTGCTCCTGCCCGTGAACCAGGGCATTGCCGAGGCGAGCTTGACGCAGGTGGTGTCGGCCGTGTACGACCGCGTGCTGAAGATGCGCGCACAGGTGGAGCCGGTGGAGCCGCAGACACCGGTGGTGCCCGAGCTGCCGGTGGACGGCCGCCTCGCGTTGGAGCTCCCCACGGAGGAGTCGACGTCGCAGGCCGACTTGCCGCCGTCGTCCGAGTACGACCTCTATGTGCGCGACGCATTTCTTCTCTTTCGCACAATGTGCAAGCTCAGCGTGAAGGACGTGGTGGACAACGAGGACCTCCGGTCGCAGGCCGTGCGCCTGAAGCTTCTTGCGTTGCACGTGCTTCACAGCGTGATCCGGCAGCACGTGGATCTCTTTGTGGCGACGCCGTCGACGCGCGAGGAGGAGCGGTTCCTGGAGCTGGTGCGGCAGTATCTCTGTCTCGTGCTCTCCAAGAACGCTGCCCTGGCGGTGGCCCCGGTGTATGAAATCCTGTTGGAGCTCTTCTGGCTCGTGATGCTGAACCTCCGCTCGCAGTTCCGCCACGCCATTCCCGTGATCTGGAGCGACATCTACCTCCCGATTGCGCAGATGACGACGCTGCTGGCGCACCAGAAGCGCTATCTTCTCCAGGTGATCCAGCGGTGGTGTCTGGACCCGCGGGCGTTGGTTGAGTTCTACCTCAACTACGACTGTGTGAGTGGGATGCCCAACTTGTGCGAGCGCGTGATTGAGTGTTTGGCGCACTGGGCGTCGGCCAAGGTGGAGATGACGGTGGCCCAGCGGGCTGCGTACGACGCACAGGCATCCAGGCCGCTTGCGGTGTACCGGATTCTGCAGGTGCCGTCGCAGGCCATCCACGCGGTGGGCAAGAACCACGCGCAGATCGAGGCGGCGTTGACGTTCCCAGTGGAGTATGCGCTCCGGGCGGATGCCATTTCGGCGTTGGTGGCGGCCATGCGTCTGCTTCTGCAGTGGGCGTCGCACCGCGAGCCGGCGCGGGTGTCGCACGACACGCCGGTGCCGGACTCGGCGGAGGAGGTGCCGCGCGCCGACGACCAGTTTGAAAAGTGGAAGCAGGCCAAGACAGCGCTTCTTGAGGGCATCCGCACGTTCAACTTCCGGCCGAAGCGCGGCATCAAGGCGCTTGTGGCGCTGGGGATGATTGCGCTGGAGTCGCCGCAGGACATTGCCAAGTTTCTCTTTGAGACGCCGCAGTTGGACAAGGCGCAGATCGGCGAGTACCTTGGGGAGGGCGACGACGCAAACATTGCGGCGATGCACGCGTTCGTGGAGATGATGGAGTTCAACAACACGGCGTTCGTGGAGGCGATGCGGACGTTTCTCCAGCACTTCCGGCTTCCCGGCGAGGCGCAGAAGATCGACCGGTTCATGCTCAAGTTTGCGGAGCGGTACGTGCTCGGGAACCCCGGGGTGTTTGCAAACGCCGACACGGCATACGTGCTTGCGTACCTGGTGGTGATGCTCAACACGGACCAGCACCTGCCGCAGGTGCGGAACCGGATGACGGAGGACGACTTTGTCAAGAACAACCGGGGCATCGACGACGGGAAGGACCTCCCGCGCGAGTTCCTCGTGGAGGTGTACACGGAGATCCAGCAGCACGAGATCAAGCTCCAGCTGGAGCAGCACGCGGCGATGATGGCCGGTACGATCGGCGTGGAGTCGGGCGGCGGCTTGTTCAGCCGCGCAGACCCGGCGCGCGAGGCGTACTCGCAGATCTCCAAGGAGCTTCTGTCGCGCACGTTGGAGTCGTTGCGGGACCTCCGCAAGCGCGGCGCCGACGACCGGGTGTACTACGCGGCGCTGCACGTGACGGTGGTGCGGCTGATTTTCGACACGGTGTGGATGCTGGTGCTTGCGGGGTTGACGTCGCCGTTTGCGGCCTCGTCGGCAGACAGCACGAGCACGGAGCAGTGTCTCGAGGGCATCCGGTTGCTGGTGCGGGTGGCGGGCATGTTCCAGCTCGAGGTGGCGCGGGCGCTGTTTGTGGGGGCGCTTGTGCAGTTCTGCGGGCTCCAGCTGATCGAGCTGATGCGCGCCAAGAACCTCCAGGCAGTGCACGTGCTCCTCGACGTGGCGTGCACGGAGGGCAACTCGCTCCAGGAGTCGTGGGAGGAGGTGCTCCGGGCGATTTCGCAGCTCGAGCGGGTGCAGCTCATTGCCAAGGGCGTGGCGGCGGAGGCGCTTCCCGAGATGGTGGCGGGGCGCAAGGCACGGGCGTCGACGGAGACGAGCCGGAGCCGGCCGCTGACGATGCTCTCGCGGTTCCTGATGGAGCCGGCGCGGCCGCAGGCGCTTCCGGCAGAGGTGCTGGAGCAGCTCAACGAGACGCAGCTTGTGGCGCAGACGGACCGTGTGTTTGCGCAGAGCGCGGCGCTTCTGGGACCGGCCATCATCCAGTTTGTGACGGCGCTTGCGAGCATTGCGAGCGAGGAGATCGAGTCGTCGCGCGGGCTGTCGACGCCGCGGCTCTTTTCGCTCCAGAAGATGGTGGATGTGTGCTACTACAACATGGAGCGGATCCGGCTCGAGTGGCTGCCGTTGTGGGCGGTGATGGGCCGCAAGTTTGACGAGTTTGGCTGCGACGCGAACCCGGCGATTGTCTTTTTTGCGCTCGACCTGCTCCGGCAGTTGCTGGTGCGCTTCCTCGACATTGATGAGTTGGCGCACTTTGCGTTCCAGAAGGAGTTTCTCCGGCCGTTCGAGCATGTGATGGCACACAGCGACGACCCGGAGGTGCGGCAGCTCGTGCTCGAGTGCGTGGGCAACATGGTGTTGGCCAAGGCGGCGCGGATCCGGTCCGGGTGGCGCGTGGTGCTCGGGGTGATGGCGGTGGGGGCGCGCGAGCGCGACGGCAAGTTGGTGGGCAAGGCGCACCAGTTGGTGACGCGCGTGTGGGAGCAGCACCTTGAGGAGGTGCGGGCGCAGGGCGCGTTCCCGTTGTTGGTGGAGGTGTACACGCAGTTGGCGTTGAACAGCGCGTTCCCGAAGCCGGGGCTCCAGGCGTTGGCGGTGTTGCAGAGGAGCGCGCAGGAGGCCGGCGCGGCGGGGGGCGAGGGCCAGACGACGACGATGCTCCCGGTGTTGGCGGGGCTCCGCGACGTGGCGATGCGGAGCGGCGACCTCGAGACGCGGCTGGTGGCGCTCCAGGCGATGTTTGCGGTGATGACGGCGCACGGGGCGCTGTTCCTGGCGGCGGTGTGGGACGAGCTTGTGACGGACCTTCTCTTGCCGATGTTTGCGGTGCTCCAGACGCACTGGAGCATTGGGCAGTTTGACGTGAACGGCGAAATGTCGGTGTGGCTCTCGACGACGCTCGTGCAGGCGTTGCGCGCGTGGGTGGGCTTGTTTCTGGCGTACCAGGCGCAGCTCCACCACCGGCTCGGGGACATGCTCACGCTTCTCACGGCGTGCGTGTGCCAGGAGAACGACACGATTGCACGCATTGGGCGGTCGTGTCTCCAGACGCTCGTGGTGGAGAACGCGGGCAAGTTCGACGGCGAGGACTGGGCGGCGGTTGGGGAGTGCTTCAGCACGCTCTTCCGGTTGACCACGGCGCTGGAGCTCTTCAAGGAGGCGCCGGCGGCGGAGAGCGCGGACCCGACGCCGCAGCAGTTCCGCACGGCGATTGTCGTCAAGTGCGTGCTCCAGCTCCTCATGATCGAGACGGTGTCGGAGGTGCTCGACGCGGACAGCGTGTACGCGGCGGCGCCGGTGGCGTTCACGCAGACGCTTGGGGGGCTTCTCGCGCAGCTGTTCCGGTTCCTGCGGGACTTCAACGACGACTACGAGCTCCGGCAGCGGTTGTACAGCCTGGGGACGATGGACCGGCTCCCGAACCTCCTCAAGCAGGAGCTGAGCGCGGCGGCGGTGTACATTGCGGTGCAGTTCCGGCTCTACTGCGACCGGACCAAGGTGAGCGCGGGGGAACGGGCGGAGGTGCTCGCGGCGGTGCTTCCGCTCTGCCGGGAGGTGGTGGAGCGGTACGTGGGCTACGACCCCGAGCAGCACCAGAAGCACATCGGGACGTGGCGGCCGGTGGTGGTGGAGGTGTTGGAGGGGTACGCCGCGTTGGACGACAAGGACTTTGAGCAGCACGGGAGCGTGGTGTTCGAGTTGGCGGTGGGGATGATGGAGGGGCCGCCGATCACGCGGGAGGTGGGCGCGGCGCTCCGGGACGTGTTGCAGCGCGTCGGCGAGGTGTACATCGACAAGTAGGCGCGCGGCCGGCGGCCGGGCGCGGCAGCAGGGCGGCGGGGGCGGCCGTGGGTGTGCCGGCGGCGCGACGCGCGGTCCCCATATGTACGCACGTGCCGAGGATTACCCATCACACTGCGACTCCACACCTGGAAAATCTTTTCCACCCTTCCACCCCAATGTCGTTCAACAACAAGGTATGTCGGCGCGTGAGACGCGAGACGTGCGTGTGCTAACCCCCAGAACCTCTTTGCCCTCCTTGGCAATGACGTGGAGGAGGCGGCTGCCCCGGCGCCGGCCCCCCGCGAGATTACCCGCAACACCGGGTCCTCCAAGAAGACGGACACGGCGCCCGCCAAGGCGGACCCGGCCCGTGCCAACAAGAACAGAAAGCAGCCGACGGGCAACGAGGCGGCGATCCGCCTGAAGACGGACAACCGCGCGGCGGAGGGCCCGTCCTCGACCCCGCGCCGCGGCGGCAAGTCGCACGCCGGCGACCGCCAGCTGCGCGGCAAGCGTGACACCGGCCGCACCGTGCGCGCCGGCTGGGGCGACGCCAAGACGGACGTGAGAGACCAGGCCGAGGGTGCCGCGGACGCGGACGAGGAGAAGGCTACCGAGGCCGCGCCCGCCGCGCCCGCCGGCAAGTCCCTCCAGGACTACCTCGCCGAGCAGGCGGGTGCGTCGGTGGACACCGAGGTGAAGGTGGCGTCGGTGGACGCGCTGTGGGCCGACAACGCGACCGTGGTCGTGAAGGAGGACCCCAAGTTCCTCGAGGCGACGGGCGGCAAGAAGTTGAGATCCAAGTCGAAGAAGGAGAAGACCTTCTTGGAGTTCAACGCCACCTTCAGCGACGAGCAGCCCAAGGCCCCCCGCGGGGACAAGGGCGCTGCGCGTGGCGGCAAGGCTCCCCGCGGCGGCAAGGCGCCCCGCGGCGGCAAGGCGCCCCGCGGCAAGCCCGCCCCCAAGGCCGACTTCCCCGCGTTGTCGTAGTTGCGCTCGCGCCGCCCAGTGCGCGTCGCCGCGGTGTCCCGCGCCCGCAATGCACGCTCTCGCCTTCCAACACTGGTCACAGTACATTAGAACAGGAGCACCGCTCCGCTACCGGCACACGCCGCGGCGCCGCGGGCGCACTACTTCTTGCAGTTGCCGCTGCCACACACGGCCGCCAACACCACGATGATGATGATGATCAAGATGATGCCGGCGATCCACCACTTCTTCTTCCACGCCTTCTTGGCGCTGACGCCCGCCTGGTCGACGTTCTTGGTGCCCTTCTCGACGTCGACGTGCGCCGCCTTGACGTTCTGGTGCACCTGGGTCACCTGCACGTCCTGCTGCGCCACCATCTCCTCGACCTGGTTCATCAACGTGAGCAACTCCTGCATCAGGCGCTCGAGGCGCTGCACGTCGCGGTTGCGCTGCAACACCTCGTTCAACGCTGCCTGCGCCTGGCCGGAGCGCGACGCCTGCGCATTGGCCATCTGGAAGATCTGCTGGCCGTCAAAGTCCTGCACCGCCTCCTTCACCTCCTCCGCGCTCGCGTCGGGCTTCACGGTGCGGTACATGCGCGCCGCCTCCTCGCGCTGGCTCTCCTTCGCCTCCAACTGCACCGTGCGGAACCGCTTGATGAGCAGCGCAAACTTGGTCTGGAGGTGCTTTGCCTGGTCCGCCTGCGCCGGGTCGTGCTGCGCCGTGTTCAACAACGCCTGGAGCTGCGGCGTGAGCCGCCCCTGGAGCTGCAGGAGGTCCGTCCCGAGCCGCGTCAGCTCCTGCGCGAGCCGCGCGCTCCGCTCGCCGTCAATCTCCAGCACAAGCTGCTGCTCCGTGCGCTCGTACTGCGACACGAGCTGTGCGTAGTCGCCGAGGCCCTGCTCCATCGACGTGTAGAGCTCCGTGAACTTGTCGCCGCCCTCGGAGAACTCCAGGAGCTCGTATTCCGCGTTCAGGTACGGGTTGGTGTACGACATTGGGAGGAGAAGCGGGGGGATCGGGCGGGTAAAAATCCAGGCGGAGTTTCCCAAAATATCTCGTGGCGTTTCCCGGGCGCCGGCCGGGGTTAGCGCGCCGGAGGGGCGGCCGAGCCGCCGCGGCGGACCGAGATCGGACGAGCGTCGTGT
>JAJMSD010000006.1:0-125420 GCA_030558265.1 [Candida] pseudocylindracea
CGTTCAACAAGGTGGTCTTGCCGGCGCCGGACTCGCCCATGAGCGCCGTCAACAGGCCCGGCTTGACGTAGCCCTGCACGTCGTCCAACAACTTGCGCTCGCCGTCCTTGGTCGGGATGACGTAGTCGACGTGCTGCCAGATGAAGTTGTCGGTGCCGCCCAAGCCCTTGAAGATCTCCGCCTTCTGGCGCGTCAGGAGCCGCTGCGCCTCCTCGTACTGCGCCACCGCCGCGTTGTTCTCCACGTCGGGGCTGAAGGCAGCCACGTCCTTCTCCTCCGAGTCCGACAGCGCCTCCACCGGCGAGCGCGCACCGCTGCCCGTCTTGCGGTCCTGCGGCGTCAACGGCATGGCCGACTTGGGCGTGCCCTTCTTGAACAGGAGCCGGTCGCCGCCGCCCTTGGCCGTCGGCTTGAACTCGGAAGCAACCAACTGAATCACCAAAAAGCCCACAAAGAAACCAATGAGAATGCCCAAGTTGCGCCACATGTGCGAGAACTTGTACGTGAACGACACGTCCAAGTAGCGGTCGCCGCTGACCACCGGGCTGCCGCTCACCGCGCCCTTCACGGCACACAGCTGGTACTTGCCGCCCAAGTTGTAGCCCGGGCCGTGCGGCACAAACAGGCTCTCCACACACTCCATCTCACGGCCATGGAACTCGTTCGCCATGATGCTCTCAAAGCCGTAAAACACAGGGTTGAGGTACAGAAGCCACTTGAACCACGGGTGCATCAGCGGGCGCTGGATCATAAACGACAGGTACACCAACATGATGAGAATGCTGACACCGGCAAACGCGTTCGCCGCCGCGAGCGTCTCCAGCACCTCTGCAATCATCTGGAAAAACGTCGACGTCGACACCGTCGTGATGATCACAAACAAGTAGAAGGCAAAGAACTTGCCGCCCTCGCGCTTCAAGTTCGTGAGGAAGTAGTACACGATGCTGAACACGGTGATCACCAAGAGGCGCGTCGGCGTCTCCGTAAGCGTGCTCGCCAACGCCTCTGCCAGCGGGTGGTAGAACAGATACAGCACCTGCTTGCGCACAATCGGGCGCTTGCCAAACACATTCGCCATCTCCGCCATGCTCATGAACGTAAAGTAGAGCACCGCAAAGAAGGCAATACCAGAGCGCGAAAACACACCCTCCGTCGAGTTGGGCGTGTTCCAGTAGAGCGACCCGGTGATCAACGACTGGATCAACGCCGCCACCATCTGCGTGATGGTGTACGCCGCGTCGTTGATGCTCCGCTGGAAGCCGCGCTTCACGAGCAACCCGAGCTGCGTCCCGTAGCTCACCGTGAACCGCAGCTTGCTGCGCGAGTGCTTCAGCCGCTCCTGCGCGAGCGACTCCGTGAACATGTTGCGCGTGCGGTCCGGCTCGAGCGCCTTCTCGTACTCGCCCATCTCGCCCATCAACTGCGCGTACTCCGGCGAGCTCTTCCAGTAGCGCTCAAAGCCCTCCGCGGTGCGCGGCACCTTGTGCGCAAACCCCTCCTTGGGGAAGCGGCCGATGGGGTCCGTCACCGCCGTGAGGAACTCGGCAGTGCTCTGGCGCGGCGGGCACTCCCAGCCCATCCGCTCAAAGTACGCCTTTGCCTCGAGCACGGGGCCAAAGTAGATCTGGCGGCCCGAGTACAACACCGTCACCTTGTCGAACGTGTTGTAGATCTGCTCGCCCGCCTGGTAGATGGTGACAAACGCCACCGAGCGGAGGAGATTCGTGGACGTGCGGATCGCCTGCGCAAACTCGAGCGCCGTGGACGCGTCGAGACCACGCGTGGCGTTGTCCCAGCAGTACACGGAGCCGCGGGCGGCAAGCGCCTCGGCAATCGACACACGCTTGCGCTGGCCACCGGACACGCCGCGCACAAAGTCGTTGCCGACCTTGGTGTGGTACAACTCGCGGAGGCCAAACACGGTGGCGAGGAGGTCGCGCATGGCGGTGATGTACGTCTCGCGCAGGACGCCACCGACGCGCACGTTCGGCGTCTTGCAGGCAATCGCAAAGCGGAGCGTCTCGTCGACGGTGAGGTGCGGGAAGTGCGTGTCGAGCTCGGGGTTGTAGATCATGTCCAGCTTGAAGCTGGTGTTCATCTCCTGCTGCAGCAAGCCGTCGTACGAAATCAGACCCGACGTGCCCACGAACGCGCCCGTCTCGCCCGAAAGCACGCGCAAGAACAGGGAGCAGCCGGCACCGGGGCGGCCGAGCACGAGCACCATCTCGCCGGGACGCGCAAAGCCGTCGGCCGACTGGATGATGCTGCGGTGCGGCGCGCCGCGGTTCTTGATGGCCTCCGCGATCGTCAACGGAAGCTTCAAGATGTTGCCGACGGTGGGGTTGAACAGGACGCTCTGGTCGACGCCCTGCACGCCCAAGTCGCGGAACACGACGCCGGCGTGGCGGAGGTGGATGCCCTGGTCGTTGGCGTGGCGCATAAACACGCGGAGGATCATCTGGAGGTCAAAGTCCTCCGGGTCCACCACCATGGGGGCGTCGCGCAGGGTGCGGCGCAGGAGCTCGTTGGTCAACAGCTCGAGGCGGTCGAGCACGCCGCCGGGCGCGTGCGCGCTCTCCAGCGTGAGCACGCGCGCCGCCTCGGCAAGCTCGCGGTCCTCGACGCCCTCGCCTGCAAAGATCTGGGGGTCGCTGCTCTCCAGAACCGACATGTGTAGCGGGAGGGAGCGGTGCAGCGGGCCGAGGCGCAGGGGCAGGCGACACTTATATATGCTCAGGCACGGGCGCGATTGTCCCCAATCGCAGTGGCGTTGGGCTGCAGCATGCTGCAGGCGAGCTGACACTGCGTCGGTGTGTGTGCAGGCGCAGCGTTAAGCTCTGCGCGCGGCTGAGACCATTGCGGACGGGCCGGGCGGCCGCGCGCCCCCAGCAGCGCCGCGGCCACGGCCACCACGCCCACGCCCGCCGCACCTACACCCCCCGCCGCCCCCGCGCCGCCGCCGCCGCCGCCCGGCCAGACCCCGGGCGCATGCTCGCCCGCTGCACGTCCACGCGGTTTTAACGGAGGCGCGCAGCCGCGCTTTCCCAAACCGTGCATCGCTCGCTGCCCAGCGTCTTGTCTCCGAAAAAACTCCACCCGGGCCACCGCTCGCTGCAGGAGATGACAAATCGCCGCGTCGAAACCCCCAATATAACCAGCGCTGCGCGCCGGAAATGCGCCCGAGCCGGCACGTCCTGCACCGTGTGCAGCGGTGCAGCCGGCCGGAACGAAAAACGTTCCGGGCTCCGAGTGGCGTTTCCGCCGGAGCCACACCCGCTGACACATCCGCCGCGTGCCCGCGACCGCCGGCCCCGGCCCGCCACCGAGCCCGCGCCCGCCCGCCCGCGCCCGCCGCCTAGACCGCCCGCCCGCCGTGCGTCCGCCCGCCCGACCTTGCTCCGCGCAAACGCCGGGTCGTGCGCGCACCACGGCCGATGACCAACACCGCCGGCCAGACCGCGGCGGCGCCGCCACACCATGCTTCTCGGCAGCGCCCGCCGGGCCGGTTCCCTCGCCTCGCGCGCGCTCACAGCCGGCCGGTCGCTTGCGTCGGCCCCCGCGCTCAGCCCGATCCAGACCACCACGCTTGCGAACGGCCTCACCGTCGCCACCCAGTCGATCCCGTCCGTCTCCACCGCGAACGTGGCCGTGTACGTCGACACGGGCTCGCGCGCGGAGAACGCCGGCAACAACGGCATCGCGCACTTCCTCGAGCACCTCCTGTTCAAGGGCACGAACCGCCGCTCGCAGCACCGCCTCGAGCGCGAGGTCGAGAACCTCGGCGCGCAGCTCAACGCGTACACGCTGCGCGAGAACACCTGCTACTGGGCCAAGTGCATGGCGCGCGACGTGGACAACGCCGTGGACGTGCTCGCAGACATTGTGACGCGCCTGGTGTACCCCCCGACGGCGATCGAGACGGAGCGCAGCGTCATCCTCCAGGAATACGAGCTGGTGCAGGGCATGACGATCGAGGTGCTCTTTGACGACCTCCACGAGGTGGCGTACCCCCGCCACCCGCTCGGCTACACGATTCTCGGCCCCGTCGAGAACATCCGCAAGCTCTCCAAGCCGCAGTTCACGGACTTTGTGCAGCTGTTGTACAAGGGCGACCGCATGGCGGTGATTGCCACCGGGCAGGTGGAGCACGAGCGGTTCGTGGCGGAGGTGGCGAGCCAGTTCGGGCACGTGCCGGCGCTGGAGTACCCCACGGCGCTAGGCGCGTCGTCGGGCGCGCTCCCCGAGTTTGTCGGCGGCGACCGGCGCACGCGCGACATGCGCCTCAAGGAGACGTTTGCGGTGCTCGCGGTGGAGGGCTGCGCGTGGAAGGACCCGGACTACGCGGTGCTGATGGTGGCGCAGACAATGATCGGCACGTGGGAGCGCACGCAGGGCGTGCTGCTGCTGCTGGACTTGGTGGTGACGGCCGCCAGCGGCAACGGCGGGCGCCCGCTCGCCAACCAGTTCCTGGCGTTCAGCACCAACTACAAGGACACGGGCATGTGGGGCGTGTACTTCATGGCGGACCTCGCGGAGGACCTCACGCCGATGGTGAACGGCATCTTGTTCGAGTGGGCCAAGTTGCGCAGCGGCAAGTTCAGCGCGGCGGACGTGGAGGCGGCCAAGGACGTGCTCAAGGGCAAGGCGATCCAGAGCTTGGACAACAACGAGCAGATCGGCGAGTTGATTGGCCGCAGCATCATGTCCTCGGGCCGCGCGATCCCGCCGGAGGAGACGCTTCTGCAGATTGCGCGCGTCACGCCGGAGGACGTGCAGCGGTGGGCCCGGGAGCGGTTGTGGCGCAAGCCGGTGGCGGTGGCGGCGATCGGCAACACGGACGGCATGGTGCCGCACGAGTACATCGAGGCGGGCATGGACATGATGTTGTAGCCGCGTGCAGTGTACATAGTCACATGTGTCCGGCAAGTGCGGCAGAGCACATTTTGCCATCGAGCACGCCATGCGGGTCTTCTCTCTGTCGCACGCGTTCCCGGCGCCGTGGGACGTGGCCTCGGCCGCGACGTGGTGCAAGTACCCCAGCGAGCACAGCCCGCACGTGGTGGGCGTGGACGTGTTGCGGCGCGAGGTCGTGGGCTCTGTTCTTCGCACAGAACGGCTTCTCACGTGCAAGCAGCCGGTGCCGGGGTGGGTGCGGGCGTTTGCGGGGGGGCTCGACACGAGCTACGTGCGGGAGGTGCTGGAGGTGGACGTGGCGCAGCGCACGCAGACGCTCCGGCTGACGAACTTGACGATGAACCTGTTGCTCCGCGTCGAGGAGACGGTGGTGTACCGCGCGGACCCGGCAGACCCGGCGCGGACGCTCTTCGAGCAGACGGCGGAGATCACGGCGTTCGCGGGGTTGCTGCGCGTGAGCCGGGAGATCGAGGAGTGGTGTCTCGAGCGCTTCGGGCAGAACGCGCAGCGCGGGCGCCAGGCGTTCGAGGAGACGTTGGCGGCGGTGCGCGCGCGCTTGCCCTGAGACGCGTCACCTGACACACACGTGTACATAGACAAAACAAGCAGTCACAGTCCTGCACGCAGGCGGGTGCGCGGGCGATTTTTCACCGCGCGCGGCGGCGCAGTGGAGGTCTCCACCTGTTTCTGAACGAAGCATCTTCTTGCCGACAGAATGCAGATCTTTGTCAAGACCCTTACCGGGAAGACCATCACCCTCGAGGTGGAGTCCTCGGACACCATCGACAACGTCAAGTCCAAGATCCAGGACAAGGAGGGCATCCCCCCGGACCAGCAGCGTCTTATCTTTGCCGGTAAGCAGCTTGAGGACGGCCGCACTCTTTCGGACTACAACATCCAGAAGGAGTCCACCCTCCACTTGGTGCTCCGTCTCCGCGGTGGTGGCAAGAAGAGAAAGAAGAAGGTGTACACCACCCCCAAGAAGATCAAGCACAAGCACCGCAAGCACAAGTTGGCCGTGCTCACCTACTACAAGGTGAACTCGGACGGCTCTGTGGAGCGCTTGCGCAAGCAGTGCCCCAACTGCGGTGCCGGTGTCTTCATGGCCAACCACAAGGACCGGTTGTACTGCGGCAAGTGCCACACCACCTTCAAGTTGGAGTAAGCACCCCGCACCCCGCACTCTGGCGCCGCTGCCGTGCGAGTGCCTGTTAGCTCAGTCCGCTCCATAGTAATTGTAAACCAGGGTGTAATCTCGGGCGACGCCTTCGCTGCAACTGCCGTGCCATTGCTGCTGCTCTCGCCGCTGCTCTCGCCGCCGCTCCCGCCGCCGCCCATGCCGCACTCCCCGCGGCACCTCCGCTCCGCGGCGCCCGCCGGCGACCCGCCCCGCACTCCGCCCAAGCAGCTGTTCCCGCGCCCACACACCCGCTTGGCGCTCGACACGGCCGCCGTCCGCCCGTCCGCGCGGTGCGCGCCGCCCGTCCACCACCCCCGCCACCTCGTCCACCACCTGCCCCTGCGCTCCCGCCGGCCGCGCGAGCCCCGCAACGACCGCTCCCTTCCCGACAGCGCCTACGCCAAACACCACCTGCGCATGCGCCGCCGCGAGCGCATGTTCACCAGCGCCGACCGCGAGCGCCTTGCCCTGGACGTCGACGTGTGCCGCGGCCGCCTCGAGAGCCTTCTTCTGGCTGACTGGCGGCGCCACCTCCCGCAGGCGGCCCTTCTCAACGGCCGCGCCGACGGTGTGCGCCGCGAGTCCGTGGCCGACCTCCGCGCCACCTTGCTGCGCTACGCGCGCTGGAAGCAGCGCGCCGACGAGCTCCAGGCCGAGTTGGCGCTCGACGCCCGCGGCGACGGCTCCGAGAGCGACGGCGAGCGCGATGTGGCCGTGTTGCGCCTGCGCTGGCGCCGCGCCCGCGCCCGCCGCGTCGGCCCCGTTCTCCGCATCCGCCTCGTCGGCACCACCCTTGTGATCGACCCCGTGCGGGGCGGGTCCGTTGAGCCGTCGTAGCGGCCCCTCTATATGTCTAGTTCGCTGTCGCTGCCGTCGTCCCGGATGGCGCGTCGCGTGGCCGTGGCAACCCCCGCCGGCCGCTCTCGTGTAATGACCCCTGTTGCCTGCAACGCCTCCTCCAACGCCCGCTCGCGGAACAGCGTGCCCTCGGCATTCGGCTCCAACCGCTCAAACCCCACCCAGCGGTCCATCACGGCGCCGTCCGCCGCATACGCAACCACCACCGGCAACACCTTGATCTGGAGCTTGGCCACGAGGAACGGCGCCCTGGTGGCCTCGATCTCGAGAAACGACACCAGGGGGTACCGCGCCGCCAACGCCCCCAAGCGCCGGCGCATGAGCACGCACCGCTCAAACAGCGGGAGATAGAAGCACACCACACACGGCCGCGGCAGCTCCTGCACCGCCTCCATCAACCGCAGCTCCTCCTCGAACGTGCGGAGGGCGGGCGTCGTGTTCGAGCGCGCCGCCGCAAACTCCGCCTCCAACTCCCGCTGCCGCTGCTCCCGGAACCGCAGGTCGTCGACCAGCGCGAGGAGCTCGTCAAGATCGGAGGAGGACATGCCGGAGCGTTTTTGCCTAATCCGGCCAACTAGGCACGTCTCTGGCCGCGCCCGGGCAGCCTCTGGCCGCGCCCGGGTCCGCTGCGGGCGGCCCCCACACCCCGCCTATGACAAGGCAGCGCTGTAGTACCACACAAACAACACCACGACCCACGCCGCCACCACCGCCGCCTGGTTGCGCGCCGCGAGCGCGTCCCGCCGCGCAAGCTGCCGCCGCGCCGCTGCCCGCACTGCGTCGCCGCACACCACCACCGCCGACACCGCCCCCATCAACCCGTACATCCACACGATCGCATACGGCCGCGCCAAGTCGCACATGCGCGTGCTCACATGGCTCCCGTGCATCGGCTCGCGGTGCACCTCGAGCAACTGCACGCCCGGGCGCTTGATCCCGTTCGCCATCAGCACCAGCTTCACCGTGTACTCGCTCAACACGTCGCTGTGCACCACGTGGCAGTAGTCGTGGTCGTCCCCCGAAAACACCATCAGCGGCCGGAGCGTCTGCACGAGCCACTCCGACAAGGCCGGCTCGAGCACCGTCTGGTACTGGTGCCCGCGCTGCACCGGGAACGGCCGCCGCAGCTCGCGCGGGCCCCGGCACGGCTGCCGCTCCGGATCGCGGTAGAGCGGCACGTGCGTAAAGAGCACCACCTGCTGCACCTGCTGCAACTCCGGGTCGCTGGCGCTCGCAAGCCGCCGCCCGAGGAGCGCCACCCACCGCTGCGTCTGGTCGTGAAGCCGCCCGCTCCCGCTGAGCGCAATCAGATCCACCCACACAAGGAGCACCGCGTCCTGCACCGCATAGTCGTTCGGCTCGCCAAAGTACGCGTGGAACCGCTGCCGCGGCACCTCCGCCACCTGCCCGAACCCCACGTCGTGGTTCCCAGGCACCCCGCGGTGCAGCCACCGCGGCGTGAACCGCGCCGGGAAGATGCGCTCGAACCGCGCCCACTCGGCAAACCACGTCCGCGGCTCCTCCCACTCGCGGCCCCCGTCGAAAAGGTCCCCCACAAACACCTCCCGGTCCGGCTTGAGCACCCGCGCAATCGCACGGTAGTGGACCGCGAGGTAGTTGTCCGCAATGCGCTCCACAAGCCAGTTCACCGGCCACGGCCGCCCGGGGTACGTGTGCGCGTCCACCAACTGTGGGTCGCCGTACACCACCACCCGGTGCGACTCCGCCGAGCTCCACCCGCACGACCCCACGCTCCACCGCACGTATCCGCGCTCGCCCACGTGCACCACCGCGAGCCACGCCGCAAGGAGCGTGCCCACCGCGCGCCACAGACCGCCGTACATAACAGAGCGATTTGCGGGCATCGCATCGCGCATGTCGCCGCCCGACGTGCTCGCGGGCGTCGTGCGCGCGTGGAGCCGCACCCCCGTCTCGGCCGCCGTCGACGGCCTGTTGGCGGTCCACACCGCGTGCGTTGGCGGCGTGACCATCCCCGGCGCGCCCCTCGCCGACCCGGACCCGCACGCCGTCCACAGCCAGATGCGCCGCGCCCTCGACGACGACCCGGGCGCCTTCCGCGACGTGTTGCAGACGTTGGCCGAGGACATGTATGCCGAGGAGCCCGTCCGCATTGTGCTCAGCGCGCCCGTGTGCCGCGACGGTGGCGGTGGCGACGACGGCGGCGGTGGTGACGGCGACAGCGCCCTCGACCTCCTGCCGTTGGAGCGCGTCTTGTTCGAGATGGTCGAGACCGGCGCCGAGCCCCCCGTCGCCGCGCCCGTCGACATCCCCGACTTGACGGTAGCCGCGCCCGAGTCGGCCCCCGCCACTCCCCAGAAGCGCGCCCGCGTCGAGGTCGAGGCGGGGCTCCCCGCCGCCCAGGCAAACCTCCCGCAGGAGTTTGCCGCGCTCGCGGCGGTTCTCCGCGAGACCCCCGCCGCCTTCCCGCGGCTCGTGGACCCCTTGTCGCTGTGCGTGGCCCGCATCGAGGCCCGCGACGCCACCAGCACCAAGCTCGTGCTCAGCCTCGAGGACATTGTCACCGTCCAGCAGGCGTGCCTCCACACCCTCCGCGCGCACGAGAACGACGTCCTGCTCGCCACCCACACCCTCCGCGCCGCCCACCTCCTCACCAATCTTCTTCTCCAGAACCTGCACCCCAAGGTGCACATGGCCGAGTACGTCGACGCGCTCGCCGACCTTCTCCGCGCGCACACAGCGCCGCAGGTGGCGCGGCTCGTGCGGCTCGTGGCGCGCTACGTGGCCCGCCGCGACATCGACGAGCCCACGCTTGTGCGCTTGGCATACGCAGCCTGCCGCAGCATCAACAGCGGCGCCGAGCTGGTGCGTCTTGCGTACTGCGCCGTGCTCGAGCTGGTGTTCGCCAAGGGCGCGGGCTACCGCCAGTTTGTGGTCGACGAGGTGGTGACCGAGATGCGCCGCGGCACCTTGGCCGTGCGCGTGGGTGTCCACGTGGGGGTTGGCAACTACCTCCTCCACCGCCTCGCCACCGACGACGAGCTGCGCGCGCTCATCGCCCAGACCGTCGTGGCCGTGCTCGGGCCCTCCCGCGCCCGCATCGCGCTGTTGGTCCACGACGTGCTCCTTCTCCCCGCGCCCCTTCCGCTCGTGTGGGCCCTCGTCAAGCAGTTGGTGCGTGTCGGCGGCTCGCCTGCCATCGAGTTGAGTGTTGTCGAGGCCGCCGAGCAGACGTGCGCGTTCGTGGGCCGCAGCCACGAGCCCGCTCTCTCCGCCGAGACTCTCTCCGCCGAGGCCCTGGTTGACGTCTTTCTCGACTCGGACTGCGCCAACACCGACGACTCGCTCCAGTTCCTCCTCCGCTTGGTTGCCGCGTACGCCCGTCTGCCTCGCGCGCCCGTGCGCGCCCGTGCGTTGCGCGCTCTCGCTCTGTTGGTGGCGGGCTTTCCCGCCACCGCCGCCCTTGCTGCCGAAGCGCTCCAGCCGGCCGACGCCGCCGCGACCGTGCGCGAGGCCTCTGCCGAGCTCGCGGCCGCCGTGTGCGCCGCCGACCCCCAGACCGCCCTGCAGCTTGCCCGCCTCGTGGCCGCGCTCGCAACAGACCCCCTGGTGGCGGTCCGCCGCCGCTGCACCCGCCTTGCACGCGACGTGTACGCCGCCGGCGATCTCGACACGCGCGCCGCGGTTGCCCTGGCGCTTCTCGTCACGCGCAACGACCCCGATCCGGCCGTCGCCGGGCTGCTGGCCGCCGTGCTTGCCGCTGTGTGGAGCGTGCGGGCGCGCACCAGCCAGCTCGCGGCCCTCGAGGTCATGGCCCGCATCCATCTGCCGCTGTTTGACGAGTATCTCCAGCTGGGCGCCAACCCCCACTTGGACACACTTGCGGCCACGGCGCTCGAGCTTGTGGGCGACGCACGCGACTCGGCCTACGCCGACGTGGCTGCGCCCATGCTCCAGCTCGTGGCGCGCTTTGCCCGCGTGGGTGTCGCCCTCTCGCAGCACCACGCGCGGCTCTTGTTGGTGTATCTCCACGAGCACGTGTACGTGGTGTTGGTGGCGCTTCGCGGCGTGGTGTCCGGCACCACACCGCTCCCCGCCGCGCTTCTCGCCGAGATCGAGCAGCGGGTGTTGGGGGTTCTCGGGCGGTGCACCGTGCGCGAGACGCTCGAGGCGGTGCCCGCGCTCTGCCGCGTTGCCGAACGCCGCCACGACGCCGCCAGCATCACCCGCGTGTTTTCCACGTGCGTGGAGGTGTTGGAGGGCACGCCCTCCGCGGGGCGTGCTGCACGGGCGTTGGCGGTGGTGGGCAGCGTGTGCGAACACTCGAGCCCCACCGCGCAGCTGCTCGACACGGCGGTGGCGCTCATGTTGCGCTACTGCGCCTCGGACGAGGCACGCCGCCCTGCGGTGCAGGCGTTGGTGCTGGCGGGCACCGGCACGCCGCGGTTGTTTCTGCGCGCGGACGTCACGGGCGCGTTGGACGCTGCCATGGCGACCGAGTCGGCCACCATCTTTGCCGCGCTCACGGCGCTTGTGCGGGGTGAGAGCACCGGTGTCGAGACGGTGGCGGCGGGGTTGAGCCAGCGGTTCTTGGAGGCTGCCGCCGCGCACCTGCTTGCCGAGGAGCCGGCGGCGCTTGCGTTTGTGGCCACGGTTGCGGCGGCGGGCTGGACAAACCCGCGCTTGGTGGTGCCGACGTTGGTGGCCTGTCTCAACGCAGCCAGCGAGCCGATGCGGCGGCGGGCCGAGACCACGCTCGTGCCGTTGGTGCGGCGCCACGAAAAGTTGGTGGGCGGCTGTCTCGTGGACGGCGTGCGGCGGGCGTTCCCGCTCAGCGGACACGCGGGCTTCTGGACGACGCTCATGCGCGTGCTCGCGCCGGTGCGCCCGCGCACCCGCAGTGCCTTCTACGCGGCGGTGCTTGCGGCGGCCGCGAGCGACACGGCACCGGGACTCGCCGCGTTCGTGGTGTCGGGGTTGGCGTCGACAGACTTTGACGCGGCAGCCGGGGCCGCCATGGCGCGCGCGGCACACCAGCAGTTTCTCTCCGCGGGCGGGCGCGTGGGGCCGCAGCTCCAGGGCGAGCTCGGCATCGACGAGAACACGGTGGACCGCGCACGCGCCCGCAAGGTGACGCCCGCGGTGGTGGCGTTGGTGCACGCGTCGCAGCGCTTGTTGGCGATGCACGAGTTTGCCGAGTGGATGTGTATGGAGTACGGCTGGGAGATCGGTGGCACCATGGCCACCACGCGCACGCGGCGCGGCGAGAGCCTAGAGTTGTCGGCAGAGGCGACGCTCGCCCCCGCCGCCTGGAAGCTGTGTCTCCGGGTGTTCAAGCGCTTGGTGGCGGTGATGGGCGACACGGACGAGTAGGCACGGCGGCTACAACCCGCCGCGGAGAATGTTCATGACCCCGCTCTTGCCGGTGTCGGCCCTGCGCAGAACATACTCGTCCACCTGGCCGCGCGTCAAGCCGCCCAAGCGGCCCTCGTGCACCAAGCTCTCGAGAAGGTCCGGGTGCACGCTGAACAAGGTGGCCACCTCGCGCAACACGCCAAAGTCGCCCGTGACCGACTCGACGCCCCACTCGCCCACGCACAGCACGTAGCGGCTCACGTCCTTCGTGAGCACCAACGCGCCCGTCTCGTTCACCTGGAACTTTTTAAAGTGTGCGAGCAACATCTTGAGCCACCCGTCGCCGAGCCGCACAAGCACGCGCTCGAGGTTTGTGCCCGAAAGCGACTGCTGCATCTCCCGCACCGCGCGCGTCACGTACACCAGTACCGCCTCGCACGCGGCCGTGTCGTCCGCCTCGATCGCCTCGCGGAGAAAGTCGCGTTTCTGCTGGCGTGCAAGCCGCGCACCCACGCCCGCAAGCACCAGCCGGTCCGCCTGCACGAGGATGAGGTTCACGCTCTCCTCCAGCCGCGCCACAAACTCGTTCCAGAGACGGCTGCTGCGCTCGCGCACCGACGGCGAGTTCACGGTTGCCGGAAGCACAATCTGCGAAAAGAAGGCGCGGAGGAGGAGGAGCAGCTCGCCCACCCGCGAGATCGACTCGAGCGGCAGAAGATCCACGTCCGCGTCCGGCGCCGCCTCCTGCACCCGCACGCGCGCGTACGTGTCGTGGAGCACCGTGTCGAGATACGACGCCCCAATGCCCGAGAGTACGCCGTCCACAAGGTCGCTGCAGTACGCCGCCACCACGTCCGGCAGCGCCGCAAGGTCCGCCACGCGCCGCACCAGCGCCGCCGCCGCCGCAAGCGTGGCCGACACGTTGCCGACCTCCACCTGGGGCCGGGTGCCGGCAACCGCCGGCTCGAGCGCCGCGCGCCGCTTGCCGTACTTGCCCACGAGGTTCTGCCAGCGGCGCCGGGTCGACGACGCGCCCGTGCGCTTCGCCACCTCGTCGGCAAGCGAAATGTCCGCGTCCATGGGTGGCGGGAGCACCGTGTTGTCGCCAAGCACCTCCTGCCACGCCCCCAACTCGCGCTCGCTGAGCCGCACCACGTGCGGCGCAAAGAGGTCTGTGCAGCACCGCATGAGACTGGCGGCAATAGTCTCGGCGTTGTCAAAGTCGTTCTCGGCAAAGAACTCGCCCAAGTCCTCGAACCACTGGTGCACCGCCGTGTAGGCCTGGTGCACCAACGCCGCGTGCTGGAGCCGCAGCTGTGCCGCCGCGTGCTCGAACAGCAGCGTCAAGGCCGCCGCGAGCTCCTCCGTGCACCGCTGCACGAGCCGCACCACCACGTCGCCGCACGCGGTGCGGCTGAACACCTTGCGCACCACGCGCAGCTCGGTGCGGAGCGCGACGCCCGTCTTGCTCAACGCCTCCTCGAGCGGCGCCTTGATTGCGTCGGCGTCCGCCACCAGCGCGCTGCCTAGCGCGTCAAACCGGGCCGCCCCAAACACCGTCAGCATCGCCACAAACGCCGCCACAAGCGCCTCGGCGTCCCACTCCGCCATGATGGCGGCAAGCTCCGCCATCACGCCGTACTCGTCGCTGCGGTACATGGCCTCAAACTCGCCCAACGCGCGGCGTTCCATGGCAAGCCCAAACTGCGACACGTCGCGCACCACGGGGTCGTTTGCGTTGCCGTCCGCCACCTTGACGGCAAGACCGTGCACGCGGCGGGTGAGGGCGGCGCCGCGGCGGCGGTCGCCAAAGTCGGTCGAGTCCACAAGCGCCGCAACGGCACGTGCGCCGCCGCCGCCGGCAAACTCGGCATACGCCGCCACGAGCGCGGCGTCCTGCTGGGCGGCGTCGCGCGCCTCCGCCATCAGGCGCATGCGGGCACCGAGCGCCTCCAACTGCTGCAGCGTTTCCTGGACGGCCGTGTCCAACAGGGCAAACCCCAGCTCGCTGCCGGCGGAGGCGCCGGCAAGCGTCAAGACGTTCTGCGAGTGGGCCACCTCGGCACGCAGCACCTCCTCCTGCGCGGCGGCGACGCGCTCCTGCACGATCCGGCTGCGGTTCTCGAGTTCCTTGAGCGCCGCCTCGAAGGCGCGGATGTGGGGCTTGGGATCGAGGTCCGGCAGCGTCGCCTGCAGCGAGTAGAGCAACTCCACGAACTGCGACGCGGTCGTGTCGGGGAGGAAGTTGTCCACGTCGAGCAATGTCTGCACCGACGCGGGCAACGAGAAGAGGAAGGACATGTGTGTCGAGATGAGATAAATAGCACGCGCTCTACGCTTCCCACACCCCCTTGGCAAGGCCGGTGAGGCCGCCGTCCTTCTCCAACTCGTACAAGCCGTAGCTGCCGAGCATGGTGCCGGCGGTCAAGAGGCCAATGGCGTAGCCGTGGTACGCGCCGTACACGCGCTTGGGGATGTAGTCGATGATGCACAGCTGGAAGCCGACAAAGCAGTGGAAGAGAAGGGCCGCGCCAAGCACCAGGTCGGCGGCGGGCCCAAGACCTCCGGTGGCAAACGCACTCGCGGTGAGCGGCACCATGGACGTGGCGACAAGGCGCTCGGCGGTCCAGTGGAGCGAGCCCTCGACCTTGTGCGGCGCCGGCGGCACGTAGGCGTCGTTCACGGTGCCCACAATGTTGCCGGGCGGCTGCGGGATCGTCTTGAACGACCGGAGAAGCGCGGGGGCAATCGGAAGGGCGCGGCTGCGAACAAGCATGGAAGAGAGGTGGGGTGTGGGGTGCGGGATGTGCGAGCTCGGAGATGACGATCGCGGGCGATGTGATTGGAGGGAGAGCGGTCCCGGCACGACCCGTGCACGTGACTATACACACGCGCGCGGGCACGTGCCTAGTAGACAAACTGGAAGTCGAGGCGCTTGTTGCCGGCGGCCGTGTTGGAGCGGCGGTACGCGTCCTGCTCGTCGTCCAGCATCGCGTTCCACACCCTGGCCTTCTGCGCGTTGCGCCACTTGTAGTAGTAGTGCGTGCCGACGAGCACCGGGAACATCAAGCCGGAAAAGCCCACGAGCACGCCGTTGCCGACGCGGTACACGGGCGCGTCCCACCCGCGGTAGATCTGCGTCGAGAGGATCTGGTCCGCCTGCACCGCAATGTTGTAGAGCGATGCCGACACCGCGCGTGTCTTGATCAGGTTCGAGTTCGTCGAGCACCACAGCACGCACATGGCGTGGATGAACGGGTTGCCGAGGATCAACGTGGTGACGACAAACGTGGGCCACCTCTGCACCATCAGCCCGCCCCAGAACGCGAGCGCGCACACGAGCGGGAACGTGTACAACGGCTGTACCAACGCAAACAACGCGCGCAGGTTGACGCGCTCAGAGCTCCACGTGAAGGCGTACAACGTGGCAATGTGGAGTACCTGGTACGGGATGTTGAGGAGGTTGGTCTGGGTGGTGGTGAACCCGAGGTGCTTGAGCGTGAGCAGGAGGTATGCCGTGAGCACGTTGTCGGGCACGTACGCAATCAAGCCAACGAGGTACACGGGCCAGAGGTCGTAGTCCTTGATGCCCTGCCACAAGAGCTTGGGGGTGATGGCCTCGCGGTTGTGCATGTCGCCCTTGCTGGGGTCGTCGCGGAGCACGCGGTTCACGGCAATCTTTTCCTCGCGCTCTGTGAACCACCCGTTCGGCCGCCACGGGGCCCGCGTCTGCACCACCAGCGGCACCATGAGGAAGAACAGCGCAAACCCGATCACCATCGTGATCAAGCCCTCGATGAAGAACAACCACGCCCAGCCAGGCCACCCGGCAACACCGCGCATCTTGAGAAGCCCCACGGCGAGGAACGACGTCACCACCAGCGTCACCGACACCGCCGCCCAGAAGCACGAGAGCCGCATCGGGAGCTCCTTGGAGGTGTAAAAGTACGACAACCAGAGGATGATGTCGGGCACGAACCCTCCCTCGAAAAAGCCCACGAGCGCCCGCGTGATGTAGTAGCCCGTCTTGTTCTTCATGGCCGCCTGACACATGGCCACCGCGCTCCAGAGCACCATCTGCGTCGGGATCCACCGGTCGGGCCCGATCCGCTTCAGCACCAACTGCAGCGGCAACTCCGCAAACAAGAAGGCACAGAACGAAATCGTGCGGCCGTTGTTGAACTCGTCGCGCGTGATGCCAATGTCCTTGAGGAGCCCGTCGCTCGTCGCCTGCCCGAGGTTGCTCCGGTCGATGTGGAACGCCGCAAACATGAAGCACACCGGCACCGCCACGCGCCAGTCGAGCATCCACACAAGCCGCCGCTCCTCCGCCGCCGTCCACTTCAACCCCGGCTCAAAGTGCGCACGGCACTCGTACCGACTCTTCTCGTAAACGTCCGCCCAGTACGCCAGCACCTTCGGGTCCGCGAACGGGTTCTGCCCAGGCTGCGGCGCGCCCTCCGGCGTCGTCTCCAGGTACTCGGTGGTCGACACCGGCTTCTCCATGCGGCCCCTTGCCGCGTCCACGGCTCCTCTAATATAGCCCCAGCCCCTCGGGAACCGGCCCGGTGGACACGCCCGGCACCCCGGCCCGACCGTTGTTGTGCGCACTAACGCTGCAACATCTACCCCATCTGCGCGCAACGGCTGATCGCGCCGATAACTCCCGCCGCGCCCCGCCACTATCAGATCAATCAGCGGCGACAAGTCGGTGGCGACGAGCAGTCTCCCCTCGCAGGGCCCGCCTGCGCGCGGCCCGCTCGCGTGGGCCGTCCACGTTGCCCGCGGCGACCCCGACTATCTCTGGTTCTTTGGCCGCTGGGCCACGCCGCACACCCGCAACGTGCTCCCCGCCGGCGTCGTCGTGGCGGTGGCGGTCCCCGCCGTGCTCTTCTATGCCGCCGAGGCGAGCTGGGTCACGCACCGCACCAACGCCGCGCCCGTCGTCGTCTTCACGTACGTGCTCCTCGCCACCGCCGTCGCGTTTGCCCGCGCGTGCTTCAGCGACCCGGGCCGCCTCCCCCGCAACATCCACCCCGTGCCCGAGCCGTTGCCCGCGGAGTACCTCCTCGGCGCCGAGGTCCCCGTCGAGCCCGGCCGCTGCGTGCCCGCGCCCACGTCCGCCACCGCCAAGTACTGCCTGACGTGCCGCGTGTTTCGGCCGTTGCGCGCGCACCACTGCAGCCGCTGCGGCTTCTGTGTCGACGTGTACGACCACCACTGCATCTGGCTCAACGGCTGTGTCGGCGTCGGCAACTACCCGCACTTCTTCACCTTTGTGGTGGGCGTCGTGGCGCTCGCGCTCGAGTGCATCGGCGTCAGCGTCGCGCACTTGGCGTCCGCCGGTCTCCGGGCCACCCCGCTCCTGTTGGTGATTGCTATATACGCGTTCCTCGGGATGGGCTTCCCGGTGTTGCTCTTGGTGTTCCACGTGTGGGTCGTGCTCACCGGCACCACCACGCTCGAGTGGCTCAACCGCCGCCGCGCGCGCGCCTAGGCCGCGGCCTACGCCGGACGCGGCGGTCTCGCAACGGGGCCGCCGGGGCTGTCCGCCTCGCGCGCCGTCAACACCTCCACGCCGTCCTCCGTCACCACCATCATGTGCTCGAACTGGGCGCTGCGCTTGCCGTCCGCCGTCACCGCCGTCCACTGGTCCGGCCACATGGTGTCCTTGAACCCGCCCGCGTTCAACATCGGCTCGATCGTGAACACAATCCCGGGCTTGGCCACGCCCGGCGTCTTGTTCTTGCGGTAGTGCGGAATGCTGGGCAGCGTGTGGAACAAGTCGTTCGTGCCGTGGCCGCAGTAGGTGCGCACGACACTGCAGCCGTGCTTGTCGGCGTGGTCCTCGATGATGCCGCCAAAGTCGCGGAAGAGCGCGCCCGGCTTGACGGCGGCGATGGCCAAGTCCAACGCCTCGCGCGTCGTCTCCACGAGGTTCACCGTCTCGTAGTCCGCCTTGGCCTTGTCGCCGACGTAGTACGTCTCGTTGAGGTCCGCGTGGAAGCCGAGGTAGTACACCGACACGTCAATGTTCACAATGTCGCCGTCCTCCAACTTGCGCTGGTCGGGAATGCCGTGGCACACCACCTCGTTCACGCTCGTGCACACCAGCTTCGGGAAGCAGTAGTAGTTCAACGGCAGCGGGTACGCGTTGTACTTGATGCACTCCTTGTGCACGATCGCGTCGAGCTCGTCCGTGGTGACGCCCGGCACCACGTGCCGCGCCGCCGCATCGAGCACCGCGCGCCCCACCTTCGACACCTTGCGGAGCTTCTCGATGTCCTTCGCGGACATGGCGCGCGGCGGTGCGCTGCGGCCCTCCTTCACCTCGCCGTCGGGGATGCCGTTTTTGGAGTGGTCCGGCCGCTTGATGTGCTTCGGCACCTCGCGGCGCGGCGTGAGCGGGTACGCCGGCCGGAGCAGCCCGGTGTAGGCGTACAGCTCGAACGGGTTGAACGGGCTGGCCGGGTCGCCGTGCTGCGCCAGGTGCACCGTCCAGCCCTCGCGGAAGCACCGCTGGTTGCAGAAGAGCGACGTCACGCCCGCCTTGAGGCACACGGGGCACTTGAGCGTCCCCTCCACGTCCTTGCCGCAGTGGGGGTTGCAGCACGTCGGCGCCGCCGGCGCGGCCTTCTTGCGAGCCATGAAAAAATTGGATGGCGTTACGCCGTGTAATATGTACAGCTACATGACGCGCGGACCGCCGTTGCGCCAGTAGCGCTTGCGCCGGATGAACTTGCGGAACCAGTACAAGTTCATGTTGGCCACCTCCAGACACCCGCGCACGTCGCCGCCGGGCGCCATCGCCGCCAACTCCTGCTCCAACGCCCGCGTGTCTGCGCCCTCGCGGCGCTCGACCGCCACCGCCACCTTCACGGCGTTCCGGGCAATCTCGTAGGCGCGCATGCCCGCAAACCGCTTGGCCCGCGCGTTCACCACCGCCGCGTGCGCCCACACCCGCGCCGCCGCGTGGTCGCCGAGCGCGTACACCACCTCCGCCACGTCCAGCTCCAACGCCGCGAGCTCCTCCTCCGACACGCGCACGTTCCCAAACAGGTGCACGTGCGCGTACTGGTTCGTCCCGAGAAAGTCCACGCTCATGCTGCCGTCGCCCGCCACCGTGGGGTCGTAGAGCGTGTCGAACTTGTGCTGGAGGTTCCGCTGGAGCGCGAGGAGGAGCCGGAGCGCGCCCACGAGGTCGTGCTGCGCCACCTGCAACCGCGAGAGGAGCACCACGTGGTTGAGCTGCAGCTGCGTGAGCGGCGCCGTCGCCGCGAGGTCCCACTGCGGACCCGCGCGCATGCCCGTGAGCAGAAGCGACTGCTCCACCTCCGCCGCCAACGCCGCCGCGTCCGCCCCGCTGGCGCGCGCCACCCGCTCCAGCAACGCGCGCAACCGCACGTGGGCCCGGAGGTCCTGGTTGCCGTACTGCACCGGCACGCTCTGCGCATAGTCAAACAACAGCTGCGCGTTCACCAAGTCGCCGTCCGCCGCCAACCCGTACGCCGCGCGCACCACCACGTCCGTGTAGCACAGCACGTACAGCGCATCCTCCTGCAACAAGCGCTCGAGCGGGACCAACGGCACCCGCGTCCAGAAGCGCGCCTGCATCCCCACCTTGCCCAACCCCTGGTCCATGTACAACAACAGAAGCACCTCCACCCAGCACGCGCGCGCCTTGTCGGGCCGGAACCACTCCGAGTCCCACATCGCGCCCGCCACCACGCGGAGCTTGGCGCGCACCGGCCACAGCGCGCAGTACGGCTGGAACATTTCCTGCTTGGGCCCCGCGTTCACGTACCAGAAGACGCCGGCGGCCACCACGAGCGCGCCCCAGCCCATGAGCACCACGGGCGCAATCCGCAGCCCAAACCGGAAGAGCGTGTACCGCCACCGCGTGAGGAGCCGGCCGAAGGCGTTCTTCTTGGGCGTCGGCGGCGGCGGCACGTACACGCGGTCCGCGTCGCGCGTGAGCAGCGTCGACGCCCAGCGCCGCAGCCCCGCAGGCGCGCCCCGCCGCACCCCCCACGACGCCCCCCCCGGCACCACAAGCCGCGCCGCCGCACCTGCCGGCCGCGCCCGCCACGCGATCCCAACCGCACGCAGAAACATGGAAGAAGCGTTAGGTAAGCGCCCCACCACACCATGCATGTGACACACGCGTGCATGCTCTACAACTCGTCGTGGCCGGCGGGCGCGGCGCCGGCGGACGCGGCGCCGGCGGACGCGGGGTCGGCGAGCCCCGCACACGCCGCGGGGTGCTCCATCCGCACGTCAAACGCACACCGCTCCTTCTCCTGCACCAGCACCACGCGCTCGTCGCCGCTGCACACAAGACGCACCACCGCCAGCCGCTGCGGTCCGTCCCAGCAGCGCTCGCCGCCGCCGTAGCGCATCACCAACTCGCCGTTCTCCCACTGCAGCAGCTCGTAGCGGCCGATGAGCACGTTCGGCCCGTTGTGCTTCTGCCGGAGCTCTCCGTCAAAGCAGAACAGATACGTCCGCCCCGCCACCTCGTTCTCCACGCACGGGAACGTCTCCGGCGCCTCCGCCAACACCTTGTTGATGTTGTCGAGCGCGTCCAACAACGGCGCCGTGTCCTCTGTGCGCGCCTTCGGCTTCGGCCGTGTCCCGAGGAACGCCGCGAGCTTCTGCTCGTACACCCGCTGGAAGTGCGCAAACAACGACTCCTCCGGCTTGGGCGCAAGCCTCTCCGCAAGCGCCGCCCGCACCTCCTCCATCTTGGACAAGTCGAGCCCCGCTTCCGGGTACACGCTCTTGTAGTCCGCGTACTGCTTCACCGCAAGCTGCACCGCCGTGTCCTCCGTGTGCGGGTCGTGGCCCTCCAGCAACCCCGCGAGCAAGTAGTCCAAGTTCGCCACGCGGTGCAGCGCGTCCTCAAGCATCTCCAGGATCTGGCCGAGCCGCTCCTCCACCAGCTTGCGCGCCGCCTCCTCCGCCGCCTGCCGGTCGAGCTTGGTTGTCACGTCGTCGATCCGCTTCAAGATGCCCGCGCGCGTCTCCTCCACGTCCTGCCGGATGGACGCCGCCCGCTCGGTGTACTCCTGGAGCTTGGCACGGCCCAGGGCAAGCCGCTGCGCCTCCGCGGCGCGCTCCCCCGCCACGCGCGCCGCCACCTCCGCGCACACGTCCGGGCACACGCCCTCCGCCTCGTCGCTCCCGTCACAGCACGCCTCGTAGTCGCACACGCCGTCGTCCACGTGCAGCGCCTCGAGCACCCCCGGCTCGTGGCCCCTGTTGGCGCAGAAAAAGAAGCCGCCCTGCCCCGCGCACGCCGCCGTCCCCGGCTCGTCGCTCCCGTCCGGGCAGTCGCAGTAGTTGTCGTTCACCTGGTCCCACAGGAGCACAATGTCGGGGTGCAGAATGCACTGGAAGTGCGCCGCCGCCGTGTCGTAGTGCTCCGCGAGCGCCGGGTGCACCCCCCTGAACTGCGCGCCCGACGCAGCCCCAAAGGCCGCGGCAATTGCAAGAAGACGCATGAGGGTTTCGGCTGCGCCCAATCCACGTGTCCCGATGCATTTGGCTGATTTGGTGCGCACGCCCGGCGCGGCGCTTGCGGCGCTCGAGGCGGCCGTGGACGCCGACACCACGCGTGCGGACGACTTGGCGCGGGCGTTGGCCGACCCCGCGGCCGTCGCCAACTTGGACCGTCTTGCCGACCGGCCCCGAACCTTGGTGCGCATCCTCCAGGCCGCCAACGCCGGCCCCGCCATCACCGGCCGCTTGCGCAGCGCCACCCGCCGCGCGCTCGTGCACGCGGTGGCCGCCGGTGCGCAGACCCCGTACACGCTCCACCTCTTGGCGACGCTTCCCGACATCGACGACCTTGCCGTCGTGCTGGCGGTCGCGCCCGAGGCGGCCACGCCCCGCAGCGGCGTTGCCCTCGCCATCCTCGCGCGCTTCCGCAGCAACCCCGGCGCCGCCGGCGCCATCGAGCGGCTGCTCCGCGCGTGCCTGGTGGCGGTGCGGGTGCGTGCCCTTGCCGAGCTCGCGCCGTTGTACCCCGACGCCGTGGTGCGCCTCTTTGACGCCGGCGAGTTGCAGAGCCTCGGCGGGTCGGACCCGCTCACGTCTCTCCGCACGCTCGCCGCGGTGGCCGCGTTGCCCGGCTGCTGGGAGCACGTGGTGCCCCACCGCAAGCTCCTCGAGGCGGCGTTGACGGGCTCGCTCAGCGAGGCGCTGGCGTGTGCCGCCCTTGCGCTTGTCAAGCTCTCGGGCCGCGCCCAGGGCATTGGTCTTGACCCCGTGTGGGACTACTTGGACACGGTGCACGTGCTGCCGGACGACCCGGCCGGCGGCACCGCGTTGGAGGCGCTTGCGGCGTTGCTGCTCGTGGGCAAGTACCGCCAGAAGATGCGCGCGCACGCGGAGCGCTACATCCGCTTGCTCGACCCGGTGCCGGCGGGCTACCCGCTCTACCTGGTGGTGACGATTCTTGCGCAGATGGCGGCGCCGGCGCAGACGGAGGCCCACGCCGTGTTCGATGTGCCGGCGGAGATCGAGGCGTTCCACGCGCAGCTTGTGGACCTGGGGGTGTTGGCGGGCGTGTGCGGGCCTGGGCTCGGCAAGTGCACGCCGGGCACGGGGGCGGCGGTGGTGCGGTTGGTGGCGCACACGGCGCGGCCCAACGCGCGGCGGGTGCGGCAGGCACTCGCGCAGCAGCACGGCGGCGACGTGGCGATGGAGTACGCGTTGAGCAAGAGCGAGGTGGAGGGCGGGCGCATCGTGGAGCAGGGCGACGACCCCGTGCGCGTGCTTGCAGTGCAGGCCATGGCCAAGCTCCTCGTGAGCAACAACCCCGGCGCCGTGTACCTGTGGGCGGGGAACGGGGCGCCGCTGTACCCGCTCCGGGCGGCGGCGTTGCTCGTCGCGGCGGCCCTTCCCGACGGCAGTCTCCCGGAGGGCGAGCTGTCGCCGGAGCTTCTCGAGACGCTCCTTGCCCTCACGAACGTGGCGCTGGTGGGGGACGCGCCGACGAACCAGGCGCTCGCGCGCGCGGGGTTTGCGGGCGTGTACGGCTGCACGCGGACACACTACCCGGCGGAGGTGCGCACGGCGGCGTGGGAATGCCTTCTGAACCTCACGGCGGAGCCGCACGTGCTTGCGCGGTTCTTTGACGCGAGCCAGGCGCCTAGCCGCGCGCGCTTGGATGCGGCAGAGGCGGCGTTGCAGGAGCCGGCGGTGGCGGAGGCGGTGGCGGTGCTCCTCGCCAACGCGGTGGACGTCCCGCTCGTGCGCGCGGAGCTCGTGCGGCGGCCGGGCATTGCGGCGGCGGCGGCGGTGCTCGCGCTGGCGGCGGCGGCCCACCTCCGCGAGACCCTTCATGCAGGCTAACGGCGCGGGTTCGTGTTGCGCTGCGGCGTGCTGCGCGGCGCTGCACGGTGCTGCACGCATCAGGTGAGAAAATCGACCCACTTTCGGGCCTGTGCGGGAGGCGCTTGTACAAAAAGGAAGCGGGCTGGGGCGGCGCGGACCAGACTTCTTCCCATGGCTAGTGGACTTGACTACGTTCCGGAGGTGCCCGACTTCTACGACTTCACGGACCCGTTCGGGCTCGGGACGATCAACCCCGCGACGATTGCGCGCAACGGGCTGGTGGGGTGGAGCGAGCTGCTGACGCTGCCGGGCGAGGTGGCGCCACTTTTCGACTCCGCGAGCGGCTTCGACTCCGCGGGCGGCTTCGACTCTGCAAGTGGGGTTGGCTCTGCGAGCGGCGCGGACACCGCAGAGGCGTTTGCGTCGGCGACGCCGCTCAAGTACGAGGCGGCGGAGCGCCAGGTGATGCCCAAGCGGCCGCGCACGGCGCCCAAGACACGCTCGCCGCTGCTGCACAACGTGGTGGAGCAGCGCTACCGCGACAAGATCAACGACAAGATCACGCAGTTGCGCGACCTGGTGCCGCTGTTGCGGTGCGTTGCTGGCCTGGAGGAGGACTTGGAGGGCTTGTGTCCCGCCAAGAAGTTGAACAAGGCAACCGTCTTGACCAAGGCGATCGAGTACATCCAGCACCTCGAGCGCAAGAACGCACAGTTGACGGAGCAGAACGACAACTTGCAGCGCATCATCCTCCAGATCCACCCCGCGGGCGCGTCGGCAAGCTCGACGCTGCTGCCGGCGGCGCTGCCGTTCACGCTGCCGTTCGGTGACGTGTCGTACCAGAAGGTGGCGATGGGCGGGTTGGCGGCCATGACGGGGCTCTCGGCGATGGGCGACTTTGGCGCGGCGCACGATTCGCAGCTGCTTCTGGCGGTGCCGATGTTGCACCTCTTGTTGACGGGCATTGCCAAGGCGTGCTTGTGCGCGTACGTCGTGTGGATGTTGGTGGGCGGCGTGACGCACAAGGCGGGCATGGAGCCCTCGCGCTCGGACCGCCGCCGCTGGCGCGTGCGCGCCGGCATGTTGGCGCACCGGGAGCGGCTCCTGGGGAGCGGCGTGATGGGGACGGTGCGCGCCGGGGTGAGCCGCGCGCTCCTGGTGTACTCGGCGTTCCGCTCGACGGGCACGGACCAGGAGTTTTCGTCGGTGGTGGAGGCGGCGGTGCAGCGCGACGAGCCCGAGTGGGAGGCGGCGGTGGCGGCGGCGGTGACGGCGGCCGCGCAGAGCTGGGCCCAGAGCGGGGCCGCGCGCGCCGCCAGCGGCAAGGCCGACGCAGGCGTGGACGACTACGCAGAGATCGAGGGCGCGTTGGACGACCTCGGGTTGCCGCGCGCGCAGACGGGCGAGTTGCTTGCGACGTGCGCGGCGGGCGCCGTCTTGTGCGGACACGCGCCGGCGGCGCGGCTCGCGGCGGGGGAGCAGTGGGCGGCGGTGCGCGCGTGCGTGGCGGCGTACGACGCGGCGGCGCGCACGGACGTGTCGGCGGGCGTGGCGGTGGCGGACGCGGTGACAGAGATCGACTCTGTGTTTACGTTTGCGGCGCTCTTTAGACTTGTGGCGCGGCTCCACCGGCTGGGGGCCGGGGCGGCGGAGCTCGACGGCGCGGTGCAGCGTCTCCGCGCGTCGGCCCACTGCACGAGTCTCGCGGTGGTGGACGCGTTGGTGGCGATTGCGTGCGAGTCGGTGGGCGCGTGAGGGCGGGATTTTATTAATAACGATTTGACGAACCGGCGCACCATGCTTGCAACGTCGCACCTGTGCACGCGGCTCGACGTGCCGAGCGAGTATCTCGTGCGGAAGGCGCGGCGGCTGCGCGCGGGGATGGAGAACTTGGAGCGCAGCACCAAGTCGCGGACGGTGTACGTGGGCGGGTTGCAGCAGCACACGGGCGAGGCGTCCATCCTCGCGCTCTTCTCGCGGTGCGGTGGCGTGGCGAGCGTGGTCATGGGGTTGGACCGGGTGCGGCTCACGCCGTGCGGCTTCTGCTTCGTGGTGTACCGCACGCAGGCGGGCGCGAACAACAGCGTCAAGTTGTTGAACGGCGCGGTGCTCGACGGCGGCAAGTTGGATGTGGACTTGGACCCGGGGTTCGAGGAGGGCCGGCAGTACGGGCGCGGCATCACGGGGGGCCAGCGCGGGAAGGAGAACGCCGTGGGCTACGCGGGGCCGGCGCAGCGCGGGAGCTCGTACGTGCCGCGGGGCGGGCGCGGGCGCGGGCGCGGGCGGCGGCGCGGCGGGTACGGCGGGTACGGCGGGTTTGGCGGCGGGAGCAGCTACCACGGGAGCGGCTACGGCGCCGACTCGTACCGGCCGCAGTGAGGGTAGGGTTCAATTGTTAACTTACAACTGGCCAGCGGCGTCAATGGTGACTCTGGCGGTGGGGTCGCCGCGCAGGGTGCCGACAGACTCGATCTTCTTGACAATGTCCATGCCGTCAACCACCTCGCCGAACACGACGTGCTTGCCGTCGAGCCACAGGGTCACCACGGTGGTGATGAAGAACTGGGAGCCGTTGGTGTTGGGGCCGGCGTTGGCCATCAGCAAGAGACCGGGGCGGTCGTGGCGCTTGACAAAGTTCTCGTCGGCAAACTTCTCGCCGTAGATGGACTTGCCGCCGGTGCCGTTGCCGCGGGTGAAGTCACCGCCCTGGAGCATGAACTGCGGGATGATGCGGTGGAAGACGGAGCCGGCGTAGCCAAAGCCCTTCTCGCCGGTGCACAAGGCGCGGAAGTTCTCCGCCGTCTTCGGCACCACGTCGTCGTAGAGCTTGAAGGTGATGCGGCCAAGCTTCTGCCCGTCAATCAGGGTGTCAAAGTACACGGTGGTCATTGGAAAGGGGTGGTTTGCCGGGGCGGCGGCGCCGAGGTGTCCACGTTTTATAACAGGGGGCAGGCCGGGTAACGCAGGCTGCAAGGTGACGTGCGTGGAAGGCAAAGGAAGATGGTGCGCGCACGCCCGGTGCGCGCACGCCGGCCCGATCGGGAAGGACCCGTTTTGCGGGCGGGTCGGCGGGTCGGCGCGTGGCGAGCGCGGGCCGGCGGCGCGCCGCGCACGGCATATCGCGGCACTCCGCCGCGCGGCGCGGCCCCCGCATGGCCTTCTTTCTCACCTCTGTGGGGGCCGCCACCTCCATGATGACCGGCTTCACCGTCTTTGCCACCATCGGCATCACCGTCCTCGCCAACATCGTCAACGAGGTGCTTCTCCCGGTCGGGCTTGTCGTCACCGGCGCTGCCGTCGCCACTGCCAGCATCGCGGGCCTCGTCGTGGCTCTCCCCGCCCTGTTTGCGTTCGGGCTTTCCTCGCTTGTGTTCATCCGCTGGTATCGCTTCACCGTGCTCCCCTCGGTCGAGCTCCTCAACGCGGCGGTGCTTCCGGCCGCCGCCGTCTCCGCCGCCGTCTCCGCCGGCCCCGCGCCCGCGCCCTAGCCGGCCCCGCGCTCCCCTCGCGCCCTAGCCGCTGCTCATCGCTCCATGCACGCTGATTTTTTTTCACCCCAATGACATCGGCGCCAACCTCGTACGCGCCGACGCAGCACGGCCCCTGGTACGCCCTGCCGGCGGCGCCGTCGCTCCTGGCCGAGACCGGCGTGCTTGCCGCCGCGTTGGCCGACGACGTCAGCTTGGTCCGCTTGGCCTCCAGCGACCCCCCCGTCCACATCCCCGGCGACGAGCTGCCCGTCACCGCCCTCGCCCTCACCCCCAACGGCCGCACCCTCGCCGTGTGCCTGCAGCTGCAGCAGCTCCGCATCCACCAGGTCGGCAGCGACAGTGAGCCCCGCTCCGTCCGCCTTGCCGCACCCGTGTACACTCTTGCCGTCGACGCCACAAGCACGCTCCTCGTGCTCGGCGGCAGCGACGGCACCGTCACGGTGTACGACCTCGTGCGCGGCACCACGACCCACTCCTTCTCCGGCCACGGCCTGACGGTCTCGCTGGTGTGCATCCACGGCAGCGACGACCGCTGGCTCGTGGCGTCCGGCGACGTGTCCGGCCAGGTGCGTGTGTGGGACTTGGTCAAGCGCAAGTGCGTGCGCACCGTGAGCGAGCACACCAGCACCGTGCGCGGCTTGGCGTTCTCGCCGCTGGGCGCGCTTGTGCTGACGGCCCGCGACGGCCTCTGCGTCGTGCACAACGCCGCCTTCAAGCCCACCTCCGTGTTCCAGGCCGGCCGCCTGATCGAGGCCGCCGGCTGGCACGTCCACAACGAGTGCGAGTACGTGTACACGGCGGGCGACGACTGCCGCTTGCGCGTGTGGTTGCTTGGCGACACGCCGGCCGTGGCGGTTGCCTCCAAGCCGTTGTACGAAACCACCGAGGAGCTCTCGGTCACGCTGGTGTTGGTGGACGGCGACCGCTTCACGCTCGTGCTCTCCGACCAGCTGTTGTTGGAGCACGCGCCGCTTGCCGACGCTCTCGAGAACCACTGGAACGAGTTGCCGCGCACCGCCACCTACGCCGGCAACCACGGCACCGTGGCGGACATCCGGTGGTGCGGGCCCGACTTGACGCGCGTTGCCATGGCCACCAACGCCCCCGCCCTCCGCATTGCCGACCCCAGCACGCCGTACCGTGTCGAGTTGCTCGACGGCCACACCGACCTCCTCACGCTGGTGGACGCGAGCGTGGACGGCTTGTGGTTGGTGACGGGCTCGCGCGACCGCGAGGTGCGGCTCTGGCACTGGAACGCGACGCGCTTCGAGTGCGTGGCCGTGTTCAAGGGCCACGCCGGCGACGTGTCGGCCGTGGCCATCTCGCGCCACGCCACGCCCGAGTACATTGTGTCGGGCTCGAACGACCACACGATCAAAAAGTGGCGCGTGCCCAAGCCCACGGGCACGGTGGTGGTGGTGTCGACGTCCGAGTACACGCGGCGCGCGCACGACGCCGACATCAACGCGCTCGACGTGCTGAGCGACAGCCGCTTGTTTGCCACGGGGCTGCACGACCGCACTGCCAAGGTGTTCAGCGCCGCCGACGGCACGACCGTGGGGGTGCTCAGCGGGCACAAGCGCGGGCTCTGGGACGTGCGGTTCAACGCGCACCGCCCCGAGATTGCCACGGCGCTGGGCGACAAGACGGTGCGGGTGTGGGGGTTGAGCGACTACCGCTGCAGCGCGACGCTCGAGGGCCACACGAACGCGGTGCAGCGCGTGCACTTTATCGGCGGCGGGCTGCGGCTCCTCCTGGCGGGCGCGGACGGCTTGGTCAAGTTGTGGGACAACACCGAGTGCGTCAAGACGCTCGGGATGCACGCGAACCGCGTGTGGGCCTTGTGCCCGCGGCAGGACGGCGAGCTGTTTGTGCTGGCGGACGCGGACGGGTACGTGACGGTGTGGGAGGACTGCAGCGCGGAGGAGGCGGCGGCGAGCGAGGCGGCGGCGAAGGAGCTCGTGGAGAACGAGCAGCGCTTGGCCAACCTCGTTGCAGACGGCAGCTACCACGAGGCGTTTCTCCTCGCGTTGACGCTCAACCACCCGCGGCGCATGTACGACGTGGTGGTGCAGTGCCGCGCAACGGGCGAGTTGGAGGGCTTGGGGGAGACGGTGCGTGCGCTTCTGCCGGAGCTTCTTCTCCGCTTGCTCACGCGGGTGCGCGACTGGAACACGAGCGCGCGGCTGTTCCAGGTGGCGCAGGACATGGTGGCGATGGTGGTGCGCGAGTGGGGCGCCCGGTTGCTGGAGATCAAGGGCTGCAACGCGATGGTGGACGCCATTATCCCGTACACCGACCGCCACCGCGAGCGGCTCGAGGGGTTGTTGGAGGAGAGCTACATTTTGGACTATCTTGTCGAGAGCATGTAGCGGGTTGCACGGTAATGCATGTCTGGCCAGGATGCGGAGAGCGGGCCGGCGGAGAGCGGGCCGGCGGAGCGCCCACCCCCGGCACCGCCATGCCCCGCCCGTCCAGCGTGCACGGGAGGGTGCACCGAGGGCGGCGCCCCCGGCAGCAGCCGGCGTAGCCTGCACACCGACGCCGGCCGCGCACCGACGCCGGCCGCGCACCGACGCCGGCCGCGCACTGCCCGCTTCCCAATCGTTTTCATCAGCTGCGCAAAACTCAGCCCCCATGTCCTCCGATCTGATCCCGCTCGGCCACGTGGACGCGCCGCCGCACGTGGTCGTGAGCCCCGACGTGGCGCCGGTGCTGCCGCTCGTGGCCATGTGCCAGACAGGCGACCTCCGCGGCGTGCGCGCGCTCCTTGCCGACGGCGAAAAGCCCGAAGCCGATGCGGACGGCGTGACGCCGCTCCACTGGGCCGCCATCAACAACCAGGTGGCGATTGCCGCGCTCATGGTCGACTTCTTCCCCGTGGACGTGCGCGGCGGCGACCTCAACGGCACGCCGCTCCACTGGGCCGCGCGCTACGGATTGGTGCTGATGGTGCACTTTCTCATCGACAAGGGCGCCGACCCGCACGCCACCGACAACCAGGGCTTCAACGCCTTGTTCCTCGCGGTGCACCTGCTGAACCCATACCTCGTCGCGTACCTCCTCTGCGCCACGGACGTGGACGTGGACGGCGTGGATCTGCACGGGCGCACGGCGCTCGGCTGGGCGGCGTACCAGGGCGACACGCTCACGGTGCAGGCGTTGACGAAGCGCGGTGCGGACGTGACGCGGGCAGACGACCAGGGCTTCACGCCGCTCCACTGGACGTTCATGCGCGGCACCCAGCGCATCATGGAGTTGTTGATCCAGGAGGGCGCCGACGTGAAGGCGACCACGAACGACGGCAAAGACCCGTTCCGCGTGGCCGCCGACATGAACTGCACGGACACCTTCCGGCGCGCGTTGCACAACAGCTTCTACACGGCGGACGGCACCAAGCAGGACGTCGGCGACAAGCGCACGGCGGAGCGCGTTTTGGCCTTGACGCCGTACGTGGTGCTCCCGACCGTGCTCCACATCCTCGACTTTAGCCAGGGTGGGCACGACATCGAGCGGATTGCCGCCGCCGTGCTCTTGCCGTGCGTCGCTCTCTTTGCGCTCGACCGCTGGGCCGTGGCGCGGTTCCGCCGCGGGCACAACGCGTGGGCCAAGACACCGTTTTTCGCCGGCTTGTTCAGCGCCACCGCGGTGTGCGTGGTGCTCGTGACGGTGCCGGCGGGGTTTGCGGTGGCGCCGTTCACGACGCTTCTCTTTGCGGCGACGGCGGCGGTGGTCTTCTACACCTTCTACAAGGCGGTGGTGCTCAACCCCGGCTACGTGCCGGCCGAGACGGACGCCAAGGCGGCGGTTTCGGACCTTGCACTCACGCTGCAGCTCGACGGCGACCACTTCGACCTCCGCACGCTCCAGCGCATCCCCCTCCGCGCGCGCTACTCGCTGGTCAGCAAGCGCCTCGTGGCGCGCTTCGACCACTGGTGCCCGTGGGTGTACAACGAGGTGGGCCTCCGCAACCACAAGCCGTTCTACGTGTTTTCGGTGGCGCTCTGGCTCGCCATCGTCATGTTCTTTGGCATCACGTACCACCGCTTCCAGGCGATCGACTCCGGGCTCTGCCCGCGGCTCCCCGACCCGTTGTGCGGTGCGCTGTACGACGCGCCGTTCAGCCTCAACCTATTGGCGTGGACTGTGTTGCAGTTTGTGTGGCTCACGTTCCTCGTGGTGGGCCAGAGCTGGAACATTGCCAAGGGCCGCACGACGGCGGAGGCGATGGATCTCCAGCACCTGCGGCCGCACGGCTGCTGGGGCCAGTTGGGCAACACGTTGGGCATCACGCTGTTTGTGCTGACGGCGCGCGACGCCATGTCGGGGGACGCGGTGCAGTTCAGCGTGGCCACGAACGTCCGCGACTTTTGGTGGGGCGGCGAGGGGTGGCGCGGCTGGTACTACATCCCGATCGGCGGCGAGGGGCGCTGGGGCGGCATCAACGTGGACTATTACAAGTTATGGGAGCGGCCCGAGACGGTGTGAGCGGCGCTGCCGCAGCGGCGGCGCCACACGTCTACGCCTTCTTGCGGGCGCGCGCCACCACGTCCGTCAAGTCGACAATGTTGTCCTTTGCAGCCAACGCCGGGTCGCCCGCAACCTCTCCAAACATCTCCTTCGTGAACGGCTCGAGGTTCTGCTCGATCATCTTCGGGTCGGCCGCCTTGAGCGCCACGAGGTCGAGCAAGCGCGTAAATACAAACGAGTAGCAGCGGTACGCCGCGAGCGCGTTCATGCGCACGCCGCGGCCCGCCAACCAGCCCGCCGCGAACAGCGTCTTGGTCTTCAACCCCGCAAACACCGCCGCGGTCGCCACCACGACCGCCTCGTCGAACACGCACACACAGCCCACCTTCAGCGCCTCGATCACAAACATGCGCGCGTGGCGGAACAAGGCGGGCGTGTCGACGCCGTCCGTGGGCTCGCGCGGGAACACGTCCGCCAACGTGTCGAACAAGGGCGGCGTGTCGAGGTCGAACGCAAGCGTCTTGATCACGTCCTCCTCCTTGGCAGCGATGCCGTCACGCCACAGCCAGTAGTGCGGCAGCAGCGTCTCGGAGCCGTCCACGTTCTCGAGCAACCGCACCGCCGCCAGCACCACCGCCTTGATGTTGCGGAGACAGTCGTCGAGCTTGCCGGCAATGAGGAGCGCCGCGCCGGCAATCTGGTTGTTGTAGAGCCGGTTGCCCACCGTCCGGAAGAGAAAGAACCGCTGGAGAAGGAGCGTTGCGCGGAGGATCGCCTCGGGCGTCATCGTGAGCCGGAGCCCGAGCTCCGCCGCAAACTGCAGCGCAAGGTACTTGTAGCGGAGCTCCTGGTGGTGGTTGATCTTGCCCGCCACCACCGTCGGCGTGTGGAACCGGAGATACGTCTCCAGCACCGTGAACTTGTTCGGCCGCGGCGGGAGAAGGTCCGGGAACGGCGGCATGACGAACGGAGCCAAGACGCTGCCAAAAAACACCCTGCCGGCGTTTTGTATGTACACTACCGCCGCTCGTTGTAGAAGACGCGGGCCGGCGCCAAGCCGTACTCCGCGCGCACTGCCAGCACGCCGCGGTCCCACACGCTGCGCCACACCGCCGCGCCCACCGGCGTCAACCCGTGCGCCGCCGCAAACGCGCGGATGTCAAAGTCCCCCGCCGCCGGCGCCGGCACCTCCACCGCGCCCGCCTGCCGGAACACCCAGAGCGCCACGCGCTGCGCCGGGAGGTTCTTTTCCGGCACCGCCGGCGTGTACGGCTGGAACACCGCGCCGCCCTCGCCCGCGTACACGCAGCTGCCGTCCGCCAGCGCCACGTTCGCCACGCCCCAGAGCAACCCCGTCGCGTACCCGTTGCGCTCCACGTCCGGCACGTCCGGGTTCACCGCCACAAGCGTGTACAAGCCCGCGTCCGCGCCGTAGTCGTGCACCGTCACCGTCGGCGGGAGCCGCGTCACGTACAGCGAGAGCTTGGCGCCGGGCACCACCGCCGCCGCCGCCGCGTGCGCAAACCGCACCTCGACCTCGGCCTCCGGCTCGATCGTCGGCATGGTGTCGGGGATCACCTTGAGCAGCTCCATCGTCGACACCAAGCGCATACGCTCCGCGCCGCGCCAGCGGTCCTCCATGAGCCGGCGGAACACCGGCACGCTGCGGTCAAGCTCGCCGCCAAACTCGCGCGCGTACACCACCTCTGGGTTGGTCAACTCGGACGCCACCGAGTCGCCGCGCGCCGCCGCCGCCGCCGCCCGCGTCTGCAAGAACTCGTACGCCTGCTCGAACGCGGGCTGCATCGACGCAATCCGCTCGAAGCGGAGCCGCTTTGCGGGGTCGGCCTCCAGCGCCGGCCCGGCCGCTCCCGCGCCCTGCAACACGCCCTTGCGGATCGCCGCGGGCAACCGGAGCTTGGCCAGCCGCGTCGCAAAGTCCAGCCAGAGCTTCAGCATGGAAAAATGGTGGAAAAGAAAGTCTGCGCAGTTGATATTTTTTGTCATGTTGCGAGCCGTGAGCCTGGGGCGCGTGCGCGCGGCCGTGTGGGCGGCCCGGCGGCTGCCGGTGTCCCGGATGCACAGCGAGGTGCGGCCGGCGGTGCGCGCAGACGCCGCGTGGGACGACCCGTTTGCGCCGGTGCCGGGCGAGCAGCCGGCGCTCGGCGAGCAGCGCTTGCACCTGGACGCTGCGTACACCGACCCGTTTGCGTCGATCCACGAGTACTTGGATGCCGACGACGCTGCGGACGCTGCGCATGGTGGGGACCCGCACGGGGACGACCCGTTCGGCGAGGTCGCGCTCGGCGTGGACCCGCTCGGCGTGGACAGCCACACCGACAGCCTCTCTGCGCTGTCGCCGTTCGACAGCCCGTGGGACGAGGCATTCACCGACACGGCCACCTCCCCGCAGATGTCCCTCGACGAGTTGTACGGACTTGGCGACGCGCACAAGAGCACCCACCCCTCCACAGACACGCTGGTGCTCGACAGCATTCTCCCCGGCGCACAGGAGCGCTTCCTCATTCTCCAGGGCACCGAGATGCTCCTGCACCGGAGCTGGCCCGCGCCGCACGGGCCCGCGGCCCTGGCGCCGCCCGCCGACCGGCTGGTGCTTGCGCTGCCGCTCGAGGCGTTCCAGCTGGCGTACGACGGGGAGCAGGAGCCGACGGCGGTGAGCGCGATCCACGAACTCCGGCCCAAGATGCCCAAGGTGGTGCTGGAGCTGCGGTGGACACAGCTCCACAGCGAGCTTCTGGGGTTTGTCATGTCGCAGCTCCGCGAGTATCTCACAGTGCACGGCGTGGCGTTCAAAAAGTCGTGGCGCAAGAGCCGCGTGATCAAGGCGGTGCTTGAGTCGTGGGGTGTTTCGCTGTCCAAGCACATCAACCCGGAGAAGGACGTGGTCGAGACGCGCGAGTACACCGTCACGGACGCGGAGGCGTTTTTTGTGCGGCTCCACGACAGCAGGTTTGTGGAGACGTTGCTCGTGAACTCGCCCGAGTCGGAGTTTCTGTTCCACGGGCCGCACGCGGTGGTGGTGCGGGGCCCGCGCGAGTGGCTCAACTACGTGGCGGTGCACGTGGAGCGGTTGCGCGCGGCCCTCCGCGTGCAGCGCGTGCTGTTTGCGGACATTGCGCAGGAGTACCGCGCGCGCGGCGCGACGTTGGACGTGGCGCAGATGGGGCGCCGCTTCGACGTGTACGTGGTGGAGGATGGCGACACGCACCTGTTGTACTACACGGCGGAGGGGCAGGTGCAGGCGTTGCAGCAGGCGGTGGTGAGCGCGTTGCCGCGCGCGCGCTGGACGCTGCTGTTGGTGGTGGACGACGCCGGGTGCGTGCTCACGGCGGCAGACGGCGGGTGGCTTGTCAGCAGGCCCGCCGGCAAGGTGGGCGGCCACGACCCGGCCGCACACTTTTGCGACACGAGCGCCGTGCCCGACGGGCCGTTGATCTCGTCCTTCTCGGAGATGCTTGCGCGCCGCGCGCCGCCCGTGGCCGCCGCGGCGCCCGCGGCGCTCGACCGTGTGGACGTGCCGGCGCTGTTTGTGGCGCTGATCGAGACGCGGCCGGTCGCCTCGTGCGCGGCGGCACCGCCGGCCCACATGCTCACGCTCGGCATGCTCAAGTTCACGCCGGACGAGCCGGCGCACCGCCTCGTGCTCCCGCGCGAGCTCCGCACGGACGCGTACGTGTTCAGCCCGCTTGCGCTTCCGCCGCCGGACCTCCCCGTGGCGGGCGCGCACCGGTTCTGGTTCATGCCGAGCGCGTTCGGGCAGGACGCGGCGGACCACCCGCCGATCCTCGTGACGGTGCCGGTGCTGCTGCAGGGGATGGCGTGGAGCCGGGCGACGTGCGTGGCGCAGACATCGCAGCACGAGTGCTTTGTGCTGGGCGCGGCGGCGGGGTGTCCGGACATGCGGGTCGGCTCGTATGGGTGGCGGCGGTTCGCGGAGCCGGCGCGGGCGGAGCCGGCGGCGCCGCTGACGGTGGAGCTCTTGGTGGGCCGCGCGGACGCGAGACGGGCGGAGGCGCTCGGGATGCAGCCGACGGCGGAGGAGTGGGGCGTGTTTGACGTGTTGCCGGGGCAGGACGAGCTCTGCGTGCACCTCCTCAAGCGGGCGCGGCAGGCGCGGGCGTTGCGGCAGCTGCGGCGCGGGCGGCACGTGCAGGCGGGGGAGACAGGCGTGCCGTGCCGCACGACGATCTACGTGGACGGGGCGGCGGTGGAGTACATGATGGTGCGGCACGAGCGGCGGGACACGGTGGTGAGCGAGCACCGGGGGCGGGTGGTGGAGCACGCACGGGTGGAGGACGAGAACGGGCGGCGGGTGGAGGTGAGCGTTGCGGGGGACCCGGCGGACATGGAGGGGTGGGTGGCGGCGGCGGTGGAGTACTGCCGGGCGCAGCAGGCGTAGGGCGCGGCGGCGCATTTTTGTAGATACCGAAACGATTCACGCGTCATGTCGAAGGTGAAAAAGGCGACGGCTGCGGCCAAGACGGCGCGCCCGACGGCGCCGCCGGTGAGCAAGACGTACCGCGTGCACGAGGGGCGCGACGGACAGCGCTTCTGGCTCATCAAGTCGGAGCCGCACAAGTTCCTGTTGGGCGACTTGCAGAAGGTGGAGACGGAGCCGTGGGACGGCGTGCGCAACTACGAGGCGCGCAACCACATGATCCACATGGCGGTGGGGGACACGTGCTTGTTCTACCACTCGAACGCGGCGGTGCCCGGGATTGTGGGCGTGGCGACGGTGGCACGCGCAGCGCACCTCGACGAGAGCCAGTACGACCCGACCAACGCGTACTACGACCCGCAGCACAAGTGGTGGTGCGTGGACGTGGCGTTTGCGCGCGTGTTGCGGCGGCGGCTCCTGCTCGCGGAGATCCGCGCGACGCCGGCATTGAGCGCGTTCCGCTTGCTCACACGCGGCCGCCTCCTGGTGATCCCCGTCGAGACGGGCGAGTTTGACGTGTTGATGGCGATGGAGCGCGAGCGAGGCGCAGACGCCGACATCGCGGACGCATGATGACGTCGGCGGCCATCATCGTGCAGATCTGCGACGCCGCGGTGCCGCCGCGATGGCGGCGATGGCGGGGCACGGCGGGGCTGCGGCGCACGGGAGGGGCCGGCGCAGGGTCCCGCAACGCCGCCGTACGCGGCGGGGCACCGTGCGCGGCGCGGCCAGGGACCGCCACGGCGCCCATGCATTGCTATCCCCGCGCATGGGCCGCATGCACCGCGCACGGAACGCCGACGGGCGGCTTGGTATATAACCCCGCGACCCTGCTGCGGGGCGGCGGCCGTATTCCCATGAAGAAGTCGGCCTCCTATCTCAACAACGATGGCATTGACCAGCTCACGCCGGCGCTGCGGGCGACGCGGGTGTCGTCGCTCCTGATCAGCGACATGGCGCAGTGGCAGAGCCACCCGCTGGTGCCGCGCAACACGTCGATCCTGGATCTCTCGCGCAACCACCTGTTTGTGACGCGCGAGCCCAAGACGGTGGTCGACCACACGCGCGTGGCGTCGTACGCGTTTGCGTTCGACATTGACGGCGTGATTGTGCGCGGGCCGGAGACGATTCCGGAGGCGCGCGAGGCGATCCGCATGCTCAACGGCGAGAACAAGTACAACATCAAGGTGCCGTACATTTTCGTGACGAACGGCGGCGGCAAGCTGGAGCTGCTCCGGAGCGAGGACCTCAGCAAGCGGCTCGGGACGGAGGTGAAGATCGACCAGATCATCCAGGGCCACACGCCGATGCGCGACCTCGTGGACGTGTACAAGCACGTGTTGGTGGTGGGCGGACTGGGCGACACGTGCCGCAAGGTGGCCAAGGAGTACGGCTTCAAGCACGTGTACACCCCGTTGGACGTGATGAAGTGGAACCCCAGCGTGACGCCGTACCACGACCTCACGCCGGAGGAGTTGACGGTGGCGCGCGACGTGGACTTTTCCAAGGTGTCCATCGACGCGATCCTCGTGTTTGCCGACTCGCGCAACTGGGCCGCCGACCAGCAGATCATCCTCGAGCTCCTCATGTCCAAGAAGGGCGTCATGGGCACCGTGTCGGCAACGTTCGACGAGGGCCCGGGCATCTACTTTGCGCACTCGGACTTTGTGTGGGCCACCAACTACGGCTTGAGCCGCTACGGCATGGGGGCGCTCCAGGTGTCGATCGCCGCCATCTACCGCGAGCACACCGGGCGCGAGTTGGTGCCGACGCGGTTCGGCAAGCCGCAGCGCGGCACCTTCAAGTTTGCCTCGAAGGTGCTCGGGCAGTGGCGCGAGAAGGAGCTCGAGCGCCACGTTCTGGAGATGAACCTCCAGGACAAGGCGGCGGCGGAGGAGCAGATCGCGCGCGAGGAGGGGGTGCAGCCGGTCAAGCTGGACTCGGACCTGGACTCGGACGACGACCTGCCGCTCGACCTCTCGAAGCTCAACCAGGTGCAGTTGGACCTCCCGCCGGCGCTGACGGTGTACTTTGTGGGCGACACGCCCGAGAGCGACATCCGCTTTGCCAACCTGCACGACGTGCTGTGGTTCCTGATTCTCGTGCAGACGGGCGTCTACAAGCCGGGCACCACCCCCACATACAAGCCCAAGCACGTGTGCACGAACGTGTTGGAGGCGGTCAAGTTTGCCATTGAGCGCGAGCACCAGAAGGAGTTGGAGGAGTGGAACGCGTACGCGACGCCGGGTGCGAGCGCACAGGCCCTGGCGCCGTTGACGCCGGCGCAGGAGGAGGTTGTGGAGTTGGGCGCGCCGGTCGTGGACCTCGAGGAGGCGGGCGAGGAGGTCGACTTGCCGGCGGGATTGGCCGATGCCATCTCCAAGGTGAAGGACGTGCAGTAAGTATTTCTTTTCCAATGAACCAGGCTAGAGGGTTCCAGAGCAAGCGCGGGCGTGTTGGGAAGGCCTCGGCGATCAGGCACAAGCGCGACGGGGGGGACACGCGCGTGAAGGTGCGGGCGGCGGGGCCGCAGGGACAGGCACGCGGGGACACGCCGGCACGCGGGGACACGCCGGCACGCGGGGACGCCGCACCCACAGCCAGCACGCTCCTCGCCAACTTGCCCAGCGACCACAGCAGCAGCGCCAGCGAGTCCGCCAGCGAGTCCGCCAGCGAGGCCGATCTCGAGCGGGAACTCGAGGAGCTCCGGGCACGACGCGCCCAGGCCCCGCCCGCCGCCTCCAAGCCGCCCGCCGCCTCCAAGCCGCCCGCCGCCACGCCCTCCTGGCGCCAAACACCCCTCCGCACCGCCCCCTCCGCATCCACCCCCACCTTTCTCTCCTCGCTCAACAAGGGGTCTGGCCGGCCATGACTCCTACTCGTCCTCCCACGCGCCCTCGCCCCCCTCGGCTTCGCCCCCCTCGGCCTCGTCCCCCTCGGCCTCCCCGAATCTCACATACCCCTCCGGCACCAACCCGTTCTCGCCCGTGCCCGGGTCCTCCGCCACGAGCCACCCCTGGCCGTGCCGGTAGCGCACGTAAATCTCCTGGCCCGCCACCAACGCAATCTCGTTCACGTTCTCGGGCTCGAACGGGTACAACGCCACCGCGCGCTGGTTGATCTCGTCCGCAAACTCGCGCGTCGGGCTGAGGTCCTCCGCCCACGGCGGGCCGTCCTGGAACACCAACAACTGCTGCGTGAGCTGCTCGCCGTACAGGTCAAAGTACTTGGGGTCGTCGGGAATCGCGCCGTGGTGGAGCGGGTTCAGCGCCGGATACGCATAGTCGCGGATCAGCGTGTACAGCGGCGGAAGGAGCGGGTCCCGGAGCAGCGACGACAGCGGGTGGAGCGTCAACGACTGCGACGCGAGCGGGCTCGTGTCCATAAGGAAGAGCGTGACGATGGGCGGGTGGACGCGATTCCGTGGCCTGCGCGCAGACGTGCGCCGCCCACAACATTGCTCGTGTAGTGCTACATGGCGGCCTGCTCCGGCCCGCCCCGGCCTAGAGGGGCACCCCGGCCCAGCGCACGCTCGCGCGGTTGCTCCCGAACGTCACCTTGCCCTCGCGCTCGAGCAGCTCGAGCGCCGCCATCACCTCCGCCAACTCCACGCGCGTCGTCGCCTGCTCGTTCATGAGCTTCACCACCTCCTGCACGCCCACGCTGTCCCGTGTCTCCACAAGCCGCCCCACCGCGCGTGCCAACTCGTCCGCCATCCGCCGCAGCGCCGCCAGCTGCCCCGTCTGCACCAAGTCCATGTCGATCTTGCCCGTGACCGGGTCCGTGGCGTAGTCCTTGATCGCCGACCGGATGAGCCGCACCGCCTCGAGCACGTCGCCCACCTCCACCGCCGTCGACAAGCGCATCTTGGCGTGGGCCTCCGCCAACCGGATCATCAGCTCCAACTGCCGCGTCGTTGCCGTCACCCGCCGCTCGCTCGCCCGCACGTCGTCCCCCATCCGCCGCATCTCCACGTACAGCCGCACCAACTCGTTCTTGGCGTCCGGCGTGAGCTGCGGCCGGAACTGGTCCCGCGCGTACTGGATGTACTTGCTGAGCATGTCCACCAGGAGCACCTCGCTGCTCGACCGCGGCACGTCCGCGAGGTACAAGTCCGTGAGGTGCCGCGCCAACTGCGCGTCCATGCGCTCGTCCACCTTGTCGAGAATGAGGTACACCAAGTCGAACCGCAGCAACAACGGCGGCGGGAGATCAATGTTCTGCGTCACGGGGAGGTCCGGGTTGTACCGCGACTGGATCGGGTTCGCCGACGCAAGCACCAGCGTCCGCGCGTTGAGCGTCGTGATGATGCCCGCCTTGGCCACACTGATGGTCTGCTGCTCCATCACCTCGTGGAGCACCAGCCGCGTCGTCTCCAGCATCTTGTCGAACTCGTCGATGCAGCACACGCCGCCGTCACTGAGCACAAGCGCCCCCAGCTCCAACACGAGCTGCTTCGTGTCTGCGTCGCGCGTCACGTACGCCGTGAGGCCCACCGCCGACAGCCCCTTGCCCGACGTGTACACGCCGCGCGGCGCAATCTTGTGCACGTACTGCAACAACTGCAGCTTCGACGTCAGTGGGTCGCCGCAGAGAAGAATGTTGATGTCTCCGCGGTACCGCCCACCCTTGGAGAGCTGCTTGTTGGAGCCGCCAAACATCTGGAGAAGAAGCCCCTTCTTGACGTCGTCCATCTCGTAGATCGACGGCGCCACCGACCGCAGGAGGAACTCAAAGAGGTCTGGCCGCTGCGCAATCTGCTGGATCCGCTCCACGTCCCCGCCCGTCAACTCGCGCTCGTCCGGCACCACGCCCGGCTCCACCGTCTCGCGCTCCACCGACATGCGCTCGCTGTCCACCTTCTGCACGTGCAACACGTCCACATACGTCTTGAACAACAGCCGGAGCGTGCGCTGCCGCGAGTTCACGCGCACCGGCAAGCTCCGGAAGATGCCGCACACCTCCACCCGGTCGCCCGCGCGGCACAGGTCCACCAACTCGTCGTACATGCACAAGTTCACACTGTGCGGCGTCTGGCCGTCCGGCACCACGTCCGGCGTTTCCTGCAACCGCACCACCTGCTTGTTGGCAAACTCGCACCGGTTGTGGATGATGGTCATGGTGTTGTTCTGGCGGCACGCCGGCCGCGGACACTTGGTTGGCTCGTGGATCACGCCGCGGTCGATCTCGATTGTGACCGTGTGCTCGCACGCCTGGCACCGGAAAAACGCCCGCTTCATGTCGGGAATCACCGGCGTCAGCCGGATCACCAACCCCTTCACGCTCACGAGCTTGTCAATGTCGCGCGGGTCCAACTCGCGCATCCCGCGGTGCGCCTCCACGCCGCACGGCCGCACCTTGTACACGCTCGTTTCAATCTCCTCGAGCGGAAAGTCGATCTCGGGCAGGTCCGCAACCAACCCCACCATCACGTCCTTCACCGTCTGGTCCATGATCGGGATCACCTCCTGCGGGTAGTTGAGGAGCTGGTGGTAGAGCGGCGTTGTGGGGCCTGTTGCCAACAAGTCCCGCGCGTCGAGCGTGAGAGTCGTCTGCCGGAGCTCGCGCATCGTCGTGCACTGCTGGATGTATGGGTACGTGGTGGCGTCCGCAGGCAGCACCGCCACGCCGCGGTGCACATTGCGGTCCTTGCGCGTGAACAGCATCATGAAGTTGCGGAACAACATCAGCACCTCCGCAATCAGCACCTGCGTGCCCCAGATGACCCGCACCGGCTCGGCCGCATCGCTCGCGGGCACCACCACGCGCCGCTCCAGGTGGATGTCGCCGCGCGGGTGCGCCGACGACTCCGACGAGTACGCCAACGGGTCCAGCGACCCCAGGGGGATGAAGAGCGGTGACAGCGCTATCTGCAGCGGGTACAGCGACTGTGGGAACGACTGGGAGGGCGGCGGCAGCGACATTCTGGAAGAAGCGCAGATGGATGCGACGCGACGGGAAAATGGGACGCGTAATGTACGCCATTTTTCCTAATCCGGACACGTGCAGCCACGTGCATGCTACGGGAGCGCCTGTGCGATCGTGGGCTGCACCGGGGCGGGCGCCGCCGCGGTCTCGGCCTCCTTGAGCACCCACACACGGACGCCCGCCTGCTTCTTGCGCGCCGCCACCACGTCCACCGTGTTGCGGATCACCTGCTTGCTGTACTGCGGGAGCACGCGCCGCGCCACCTCGCAGAGCGTCAGCACCGTGAACTCGCGGTTGCTCGCGATGAACTCGCAGAGCGTCGCGCGGTCTGCGGCGGCCGTGATCACCGGCTTGGGCTCGTCGCCGGTCTTGGCGGTCTCGCTCTCCTCCGCCCTGGGCTTGCGCCAGTAGTCCACCGTGGGGTCGATCGAGCGCGCCGGCACCAACAGAACAATCCCGTGCTCTGCCAACCCCTCGCGCACAATCACCGGCTCCAACGGGCCGAGCACCATCCGCCGCGTCGTCTCGTTCGCGTCGACAAAGTCGTCCACGTCCTCGTCGCCCGCCTCGTCCTCCAGCACGTCCTCGTCGCCAATCTCTTCGCCCTCCTCGTCGCCCACGTCCCACTCGAGGTCCGAGTCGTAGTCGTAGTCGAGCCCCGGCTGCCGCACGTACGGCGACCGCTCCGCCCAGTACTCCCGCGGGAGCCGCTTGCTCCACAGCCCGAGGTACGGCGGACGGATGTTCTCGTAGAACCGCACGTAGCGCGTGTCGAGCTGCGCTAGGAGCGGGCCAACCTCGGCCGGCGACGCGCCCAGGTTCACGCGGGCCGCCACGTCGCGCGCAGACGCGTGGGAGATGCGCGGCTGCGGGGGTGTGTTGGCAAGCCACAGCAGAACGGCCAGCGGCGGCTCGCCGTAGAGCACGAGGTCAAGGGCGTCCACGGACGCGTCAAGCGTGGCAGGATCGAGACGGAGCTTGTTTGTGACGTGGCAGCTCTCGCGCACGTAGAACGGAAGGAACGTCCTGGCGTAGAGCGAGAGGGTCTCCGGCGGAGGCGCGGGGGCGGGCTTGTCGGCGGGCTTGGCCACGGAGAAGAAGGCTGTGAGAGAGGGCTGCTGCCGGAGCTTTGCCTCGCGCGCCTCCTCCTCCGCCCTGCGCTTTGCGTCGCGCTCCTCCTCCATGCGTCGCTTCTTGTCCTCGCGCTCCTGCTCGGCCCGGCGCTTCTTTTCTTCTCGCTCCTGCTCGGCCCGGCGCTTCTTCTCCTCGCGTTCCTCCTCGGCCCGGCGCTTCTTCTCCTCGCGTTCCTGTTCCGCCTTGCGCTTCTTCTCCTCGCGCTCTTGCTCCGCCTTGCGCTTCTTCTCCTCGCGCTCTTGCTCGGCCCGGCGCTTCTTCTCCTCACGCTCCTCCTCCACCCGCCGCCTCTTCTCCTCGCGCTCTTCCTCCACCCGCCGCCTCTTCTCCTCGCGGTCCTGCTCGACCTTCCGCCGCTTCTCTGCGCGCTCCTCGTCCGCCCGCCGCTTGCGCTCCTCCTTTGCGTCCCGCACCTCCACCTCTGGCGTCGTCTCCGGCGTGCTCCCCGCCACCACGGGCACGCCCCGCGCATCGCCTCCCGACAAGGAAGAAACGTCCATTGCTCGTGCGTTTCGCGACGCGTCTGTTGACGCGATGACCTCCGCGCCACCGCCAAATGTTTCTGACACAGCAGCAGGCGCGCATGGACGGCTGGGAGGAGGACGAGGCGGCGGTGCAGCGGCTTCTGGGCTTTCGCTACAACAGCCCCGAGCCGCCCCGGCCACCGCCGCCGCCCAAGCGCGCGAAGCTCGACCGCACCCGCAAGCCCCGCAAGCCCGCCGCAGCCAGCCGATCGGCGCTGATCGTGACGCTCCTCAGCGGGCGCAAGCACAAGGCCCACGAGATCATCCGCAACTTGGAGCAGGCAGACCGCGCCGGCACGGTGCAGGTGGCGGAGCTGTTTGCGGAGCTGCAGCCGTGCGTGTACACGCGCTCCGAGTGGGTTGTGCTTGTGCGGCAGATCCGGCAGCAGCTTCCCCTGTTGTCGCTGGAAGGACGGCGCGTGTTGAAGGCGGTGACGCGGCGAGCGGGCGCCGACCCGGCGGCACAGCCGAGCCTTGTGCTCGAGAGCCAGGAGGAGCCCGAGAGCTTCACGTCCCAGGAGTTGCAGTGGTTGTATGGCGACGAGCTGTCGTGCGAGCCCGTGGCGTCCTCCGGTGCGGTGACGCTTTCCCAGGTGATTCCTTCGATGGAGGAGGTGCCGAGCTCGTCGCCGGTGCTTCTGCCGGTGGTGGTGGTGAGCGACGACGAGCGGGACGCCGTGGAGCCGGCTGGCGCGGTGCTTGCGGCACACCGGCTCGGGGAGGCGTCGCCTGAGCAGACGCCTTGCGATCTGCTGCGGCCGGGGACCCCGCCGCGCGTGGAGACGTCGCGTGTGGAGTTTGTGGGCGACTTTGACATTGTGCCGAGTCTGTCGCCGATCGACCGCAGCAGCCTCACGCGCTCGCGGATCATGCGCGTGGAGCACAAGCCGCGGGACGCGATGGAGGTGCCGGACAGCGAGGAGGAGGGCGAGCAGGTGAGCATCATCGAGGTGATGCGCGTGGAGGACAGACGGGAGCCGGGCGTGATCCAGGTTGTGTCGTCGCAGAGCGAGAGCCAGGCGACGTGCCCCGCCGTGGGGACGCTCGACGGAGTGGACGTGGCGTTGTTGGGCGGTGGCCTGCTGCCGCGGCGTCTGCGCACACTCGACAGCGTGGACCGGGCGTTGTTGGAGGGGTGGTCCGTTGGGGGGTGCATTGGGCAATCCCCTGGCGCGCCGGCCGTTGACCAGACCCGTGGACTGCTGCCGGCTCCCGGCGAGCTGCAGCCCGTCGACTTCCAGTTGGTGAACCCGCCCGCCAGCCGCCCGCCGGAGGAGGAGCCCGCCACCCAGCCCGCCACCCAGCCCGTCACACAGCCGACCTCACAGCCACCCGGCGCTCCTGCGACCGACGAGGCGATCTCGGCGGCGCTCCGGGCCGCGCCGCTCTACGCCCGCATCATTGCGTTCCAGCCCGTGCCGTACCACTCCCTCAAAGCGACCCTCAAGGACGCCGGCATCGACGTGCGCAGCTCCGCCACGCTTGCGCGCTACTGCGACCAGCACGGCGTCATGTTGGAGGCGCAGCACCGGTGAGCCCCAGACGCCGTCCGCCCGGCGGCCCGAGCACGGCGCCCAGCGCGGCCCAAACAGGCAGCTTCCCGATCGGGACGCGCGGTCCGTCGTGCCGCACCCAATCGCATCCACCAATAAAACCATCCGAGACAACTCGCCATTTCTTCATCATGACCACCTTCAACGTATGTGGTGTGCGGCGCGCACCGGCGGCGTGCTTGCGGCGCGGCGGACAGTACTAACCTCCAGGTTCTCAGATACACGGCGCTTGCGTCCGGCATCCTCTACGGCGCGGTGCACCTGTACACGCTCAAGAACGAGGCGGCCGCGGCGAAGTTGCAGCACGCGTACGACGCCAAGGCGAAGCTCATTGCGGAGGCCAAGGCCGCGTACGCCGCGTCGCTCCCGAAGAAGGAGACCTCCGAGACGCTGATCGACTTGGAGGACCCCAAGGCGGACTTTGGCGCGTTCATTCTCGCGCAGGTGGCCAAGTTGGAGCAGTAGAGCGGGTGCTGGTGGTGCGGGCGCCGGTGCCTGGGCACCGCACGGCCCGCGTGGTTGCCGCGGCGGCCCGCGCGCCACCGCCGGTGTGTATAGACAACGTCCCGCAGCAGTTCCTGGCGTCGGTTTTGCCCTGTTTGGGCAGCTGCACATCGCACGCACACACATAAAAATTTCACCTCATCTCTGCGCTGCACACCACAAACACATGAGCAATGGCTGGCAAGACACCCCGGAAATCCACGCCCCTGGGGGCTGCCCACGTGGCGACAGGGTCTAAACAGGTGGAGCGCATCCAGCGCACGCGGCGGTTTCTGCTACAGGACTCGGACTCGAGTCTCAGCCAGTTGGAGGAGGACGAGAGCGACGATCTGGCGCGCGCGCGCGCAGAGGCCGAGGTGGCCGCCGTGTTTGGGCTGCTGCTGCTGGAGGACGAGAGCTCGAGCGACGAGAGCGTGGACTACGTCAAGTTGGGTGCGGAGCGCAAGCGCCAGCAGTTGGAGCGCGCGCGGCGCGTGCTCGAGGGCACCGCCGAGCCCAGCGACAGGGAGAGCGGCGAGGACGGCGAGGACGGCGAGAGCGACGTGGCCGCGCCGCTGGCCGATAGAGAGAGCGACATTGACGCGGGCGTCCCGTTGGTGGACGACGGGAGCGACATTGACGCGAACCCCTCGTTGTCGTCGCTCGAGGATAACCCCGAGTACGACGCGAGCGACGACGAGCGGGCCGGCGGGGCGGGCGGGAGCATTGCAGACGAGGCGGGCGAGAGCGACGCGGGCGAAGCCGTGGCCGACTACCCGGCGAGCGGCACCACGCCCGGTCTCTCGTTTCTGTTTCACGACGAGGACCTCGGCGAGGAGATCCCCGAGGAGCTCCCCTTGCGCGCGCGCGCCGCGAACGCGGACCCGACACCGGTGTTTCTCCCTGCAGCGCACCCGCCGCTGGACGACGATTTCGACGACGCTGCCTTCCTCAGAACCCTCGACGCAGACGACGAAATCGACCAGGAGGCGTTGATGGCGCAGGAAGAGGCGCACATCGAGGAGGAGGCGTTGCCGCTCACGCACCCGCGGCTGGAGCTGGAGCTGGAGCTGGAGCTGGAGCTGGAAATCATCCCGTTCTTCCCGCCGCAGCCCGAGCCGTCGCACCTGAGCGACGACGAAACGTACCTCTGGAACTACTTCTTCAGCAGCAGCAGCGACGAGGCGTCGGGCGACCTGACGGACGAAGACACGACCCGGCCGCGCGGACAGCCGCAGATCGGGTCGCGGCAGGCACGCGAGGTGGTGAGCCTCAACACGCGGCCGCCGTTGTTGGGGACGTGGGTGCCGCTGGCGTCCAAACCGTACGGCGTGGTGGACGGGATGGTGACGCAGACGTTGCAGGTGGACACGCACGAGGAGACGGCGGCGGCGGAGGAGGAGCCGGAGGAGACGTTTGCAATCGACGACCTCGTGAACGTGGACGAGTTGGAGAGCGATGGCGAGTTCCCCATGTGGGAGATACGGCAGGTTCCGTTGCTGGCGTTCAGGAACAAGGGCGTGCGCGAGGACGTGGTGCACGTGAAGCGGCGGCGCGCCCGCTAGCGGGTCCTAGAGTGGTACCAGAAGTAGCGTTTGCTAGACGATGAACATGCCTTGACACCCGGGCGCCGTGCTCTACGCCATTCTCATCAACGTGACACCCAACTCCATCTGCTGCTTGACGACGCCCGTGAGGTGCTCGACCATCAACAAGTCGTCGACGTGCTTCTCCCAGCCCGCCACCGCCTGCTCGCTCGCCGCAAGGCTCTGGAGCATGCGCCAGCCCACGAGCGCGTCGCCCTCGCCGCCCGCAAGCACCAGCTGCACGTACGCCTCCTGCTCCTCGATCAAGCGCGTGAGCTCACGCACACCCTCGCGCACGCCCGCAAGGTCGCCGCTACCGGCACCGGCGCCGGCATCGACCGCCACCTTCACGGGCGCAAACGCGTAGTTGGCGCCGCCGCGGCCGCTGCCGATCGGGCTCGCCACGTAGCCCGTCAAGTCCGCGCTCGCGGTCGCCAACGTGACGTGCACCGCGGGGATCGGCACCGCGCCCGCCAGCCCGTGCTCCTGCACGAGCTTGGCGTAGAAGTCGTGCACCAACGCCAGGGTCAGGTCGACGGCGCCCGCGTCGCTGGTGGCAAACCAGCCGAGCACCACGTGCTTGGGCTGCAGGCGGTGGTACAACGCGTACTCCGCGTGGTGGTGGTCCAGCTCGATCTGGATCTCGTCGTCGTCGTCGTTCTCGCTGTGCGGCACCACGTACACGTGCGCCACGTGCACACGGTCGGTCGTCGGGCGCGGCCCGCAGAGCGTCCCGACGGTGCGGTGGCCGGGGTTCGCGGAGGGCCGCGCGGCAATCTCGAGAAGCTGGTGGTACGCCAGCGCGCTGAAGGAGATCTCCAACGCGCGCAGGCTCAGCGGGTGGCCCGTGAGCAGCGGCCGCACAAGGCTGAGGGACGACATGGGGATGGAAGGTGGAAAAAAAATATGCACGGTTGCATGGACGCTGCTCATACGGTGGAAGCGTGCCAGGAGCGCTTGCAGGGCGACGAGGCGGCGCGGGCGGACCCGGTGTTTCTCACGGGGTACGCCGAGGCTCTCATGGAGACGGGCCGGCTTGACGAGGCGTACGAGGCGTTGGTCGCGGCGGTGGAGCTCGACCCGTCCGGCGAGCTTGGTGTCGAGAAGTTGTTCTACCTCGGGCAGATTGTCGGCGGGCGCGACGGCATTGCCGTGATCGAGCGCGGGATCGAGGGCCACGAGCCCACGCCGGCGACGCTTGCGGCGGTGCTCTCGGTGATCGAGATCTGGATGACGGACCTCTGCATGGAGGACGAGGCAGAGGCCGAGTGCGAGCGCTGGGGCGCGGTGGCGTTGCAGTTGGGCCCGCACAGCATGGAGGCGCACACGGCGGTGGGGCTGATCCGCATCTCGCAGCAGCGCAACGAGGACGCGGCGCGCGAGTTGACGGCCGCGTGGGCATGTTTCCAGAAGGAGCGCGACACCGCGGCGCAGGAGGGCTCGACGGCATACCTTGCCTTGTTTGAGCCGTTGGTGAAGCTTGCGCAGCACTGGTTGACGCTCGTGGAGCCGCTCCAGGCGGCGGACGCGGCCGCGGCGGCGTTGGAGATCGACGGCACGTCGACCGAGGCGGCGTATCTCGAGGCGTTTGCGTGGTTGCTCGAGGCGAAGCGGCTCGCGTACGCCGCGGCCTCGCCCGCGGACCAGGCGGCCGCGGAGCACGACTTCCAGAACGTGCCCGGCAGCGCCGTGCTCGACTCGGACGCCGGGGCCAACGCCCGCGCCGCCGCCGTGGGCGCGTGGAAGAACGCACAGGTCTCGGGCGACCTTGCGGAGGACGTGGACGTGTTGCTCGCCGAGATGGGCGGCGCCCCCACGCGCGACGAGCTCCGCGACGCCCGCGAGGACTACAGTGACACCGAGCTCGAGCTCCTCGAGTAATAGAACACGTGACGCCGGACCCGCGACCTGCACACACGCCGCACGCGTCGACCAGCACATCACTTTTCATGGCGACGAACCAGCTCACCGAGGGCGTTGCCGGGTTGAGCTTGAAGAAGAAGCGCCCGCAGCGCGCGTTCCACCAGATGGCGGAGCCGCCGGCCGCAGCGCCGCTCCTGCAGCCTCCGCAGGCGTTCCTGCAGCCGCCCAATCTCTCCGGCGCGCCGGTTGCGTCTCTGCAGACGGCGCCCGCCGTGCCGGGGCTTGCCGCGCCTGCCGCGGCGTCTGCGGCTGCCCCCGCGGCGCCGAGCACGCCGGCGATGGACGTGCCGGCGCTCCGCTACGCGTCGCAGATGAACTACGCCACCACGCCGTTCCACACCTTCCAGCTGATCCTCCCGCCGCCGGCCGTCACGCAGCTCTACACCATCGAGGAGAACCTGGCGGCGCCGCACCACGCGCGCCTCACGCTCTGTCTGATTCCCGCCACGGAGCAGGCGCGCGCCGCGACCAAGCTTCCGCTCGGGATGGCGCTCACGCCGTTTGCCGCCGACGCGCCCGTGGTGGACCTCCGCGACATCGGCGGCCCCCCGCGCTGCACGCGCTGCCGCACCTACATCAACCCCATGGTGCAGCCCTTGGCCGGCCGCTTCCGCTGCAACATGTGCGGCTTTGGCAGCGTGCTTCCGGAGGGCTACGTGCCCGACCGCTCGCGCGTCGAGTTGCGCAAGGGCGTTGTCGACTACTTGGTGCCCGACGAGTACCTCCACAAGGGCATGCCCGGCGAGCCGTTGCACGTGGTGTTTGTGGTGGACGCCTCCAGCGACGCGGTGGCGCGCGGCGGCGTGCAGCAGGCGGCCGCTGCCATCCGCCAGGCGGCGCTCGCGCTGCCGGAGACGCGCGTTGCCATTGTGTCGTACGACGCGGCCGTGCACTTTCACCGCGTGAACGGCGAGGTGGCCACCGTGGTGGACGTGGCGGACCCGTTCGTGCCGTACAACGAGGGCGTGTTTGCGCCTGCGAGCGACGCCCGCTGGGACGCCGTGCTCGCGCACCTCGAGAGCTTGTCGTCCGCCAACTATCTTCTGCCGGACCGCGCGCTTCTCTCGGCGCTCCGCTTTGCCAAGTGCGCGCTCGAGGGCCACGGCGGCGGCCGCGTGGTGGCGACCGTGTGCGGGCTTCCCGCGTCCGGGCCCGGCGGGCTCGTGCTCCCCGACGCCGAGAAGAAGGCGTATGCCGTGGGCAACCCCGCGTGGGTGTCGCTTGCGGCGGAGCTTGTGGAGGCGTGTGTGGGCGTGGACGTGGTGGCGGTTGCGCACGCACCGGTGGCGATTGCCAACATTGCCCTCGTGTGCGAGCGCACCGGCGGGCAGGCGTATGTGCGCCAGGGCGGGCTCGAGCGCTTGTTTGCGCGCATTGTGACGGAGACGGTGGCGTACCTGACGCAGATGAAGGTGCGGTGCTCGCTGGGGCTCCAGGTGGCCAAGTACTACACGGTGAACGACGACAAGCACGAGGCGGAGGACCCGGCGGTGCCGGTGATTTCGAGCAGCCTGCTGCTCACGGTGCTCTTTGGCTACGACGGCAAGGTGGACGCCAAGGCAGACGCGCACTTTCAGGCCGCCATCCTCTACACGCACCGCGACGGCAGCCGGCGCGTGCGTGTGGTGAACGTCGTGGCGAGCGTGGCGGAGCGGCTTGCGGACGTGTACGCGTTTGCGGACCAGGACATGGTGCTCCAGTTTGTCGCGCGCGACGTGCTCACGACGACGCAGACCAACGACCCGGCGCAGCTCCGCGCGCTCGTGGTACTGAAGCTCGCGGGCATTCTCGCGGCTTACAGCCACCTGATGAGCCACCCGGCGAGCGGGCTTGCGGTGCCGGACTCGTTGCGCACGCTTGCGCCGCACATGCTCGGCTTGTTGAAGCTGCGGGCGTACGCGCCGTCGACGCACCCGGACGTGCGCATGGCGGCGTGGAGCGCAGTGCGGCGGCGCGACGCGGCGTGGATGTCGCTCCAGACGTATCCGTACGTGTTTGCGCTCCACGACCTCCCGGGGCTGTCGTGCGCGTGGGTGGAGGTGCCGCTCGGCGAGGACGTGTTCCGGCAGTTTGTGGTGCCGCCGAGCGTGCGGGCGTCGGCGGCGGAGCTCCAGCAGGGCGGCTGCTACCTCGCGTGCGACGGCGAGACGGCGGTGGTGTGGGTGAGCCAGGGCGTGCACCCGAACTTGACGAGCGACTTGTTGGTGGACGGCGCGTTGGCCCCGTTGGAGACGGACATTTCGCGGCAGGTGCGCGCGTTGGTGGACTACCTCGGCGTGCCGGTGGTGGTGGCGCCGCAGGGCGACCCGGCGGAGGTGGAGTTTTTCCGCATGTTGGTCGAGGACGAGACGCGCGACGGCGTGTGGGGGTTGCAGGGGTTCCTCCAGAGCGTGCACCGCGACATGGCCAAGGAGGAGAAGGAGGAGGACCGGGGCAGCTTGGCCCAGCGCTTTGGCATCTCGTAGCTGCGCGGCTCATCGCCCGCAAATGCCACCGATTCGTCCGCGCAGCACGCACGAGGAGTTTGACGGCGCGCGTCTCGGCCGCGCGATGGCGCTCACGGCGGGCGCGGTGGCGGTGGCGGTGCTGTGCGGCTACGTCGCGGTGGAGGCGGTGCTCGGCTGGCACCGCGGCGAGCTTGCGGCCGGGTGGCTGGCGGTGCGGCTCGTGCTTGTGTATGGCGTGTTCCGGGCGGCGTTGGCGGCGGCGACGTGGCTCAACGGACGCTGGTTCACCGACCGGTCGAGCGACTACAAGAAATACATCTAGACCGGGTACGTCCAGCGCACGCTACTTGCGGCCGCGGCGCCCCTTCATGCGCTCGCGGCAGTCCGGGCAGTACCACAACTCGCCCTCCTTGCTGGGCTCCGTCACGCCGACGCAGTCGTAGTGGAACCACTCGAACTTGCAGTCGTCGTTGTCGCAGCCGATCATGTCGCCGTACGACACCTGCCGGCAGAAGCAGTACAAGGTCTCGTCCTCGCCCTCGTGCGGCATGCCGCTGCGCACAAACACGCCGTCCTCCTCCTTCTTGAAGCGCCGCGTCGGCTGTGGGGTCTGTGTGCGCGACTTGCGCACCACCGGCACGCGGGGCGGCGCCCGCGACCCGCGCAGCTCGTCCGCCGGCGTGCGCGAGCGCAGCTCCGGCTCCTCCGGCGCGAGAAGGCCCTCGCGCTCGAGGCGCTCCATGTCCGCGTCGAGCGACGCGAGGTGTTTCGACACGAGAAAGAGCGCCGTGTTGGCAATCACCTGCTTCTCGTCCTGGAGCTTGCGGCACGCGGCCACGTCCTCGCGCACCTTGGCCGCGAGCTGCGCCTCCTTCGGGTTCTTGGCAAGCGAGCCGTTGGCGCGGATGAACTTGTGGATCTGGTTGTCGCGCGTGAGCATGCGCCGCCGCGCCTCGTAGAGCTTCAAGTCGTGGTCGCGGAGCTCCTGTAGGAGGTACGCAATCTCCGACGGGAGGTTCGCGAGGTCCTGCGTGTACTGTTCGAGAAGAGTGGAGGTGTCCATGCGGCAAAGGTTAGGTAAGCAATGTGGGTGTCGTATTCCGTGCAGTGCAACAGGCGAGTTGTGGTGGGCGCGGGAGCGGCCGTGCCGTGGGCGCCGCCGGCACGGCAGAGCACATCACGCAAGCAGCAACGTCTCCACCGCCGGCACGTCGCCCTCCGCGCCGTCCACCTCGCGGCCCAAGCCGCCCTCCCACAACTCCTTCCCGCTCATCTTCCCGCCGTGGATCTCGCGCACGCGCCGCGCCTCCGTGTCCTCCCACCCCATCTCCGCCCGGAACCCCGTCCGCCACGCGGCATACAGCTCGGCCGTCACCTTGGTGCCAATGAACTTCTTCTGCTCCTCGCGCTCGCGCGCAAGAATCTCCTCCTCGTGCGCCTTCTGCGCCGCGTCCAACTTCTCCTGGAAGCGGCCCTCCGCGCGGTCCTTCAACGACGACACCAACGCAAACACCGACGCCATGCCCACAAGCTCCGCCGCCTCGTCGATCAACGCGTGCGTGAGCACCACGAGATCGTCGTCGTCGAGGAACGTCGTCTCCGACAACACCACCGCGCGCTCCTCCCCGTCGCTCTCCTCCCCCAGCTCCTCCTCCTCCAGCTCCTCCTCCAGCTCCACCTCCGGGAACCACACCTCCAACTCCGGCACCACGTCCGGGTACGTCTCCGGATACACCACCGCCAACTCCACCCAATGCGTCCGCGCCGACGGCGTGTCCAACTTGACGCGGATCCGGAACCGCCCCGGCGCGTCCACCGCCAACTCGTCGGGGTAGATCAGCTCGAGCACCTCGAGCTCCTGCGCCTGTTCGAAGGAGTAGTCCATGTCGCTGGAAAACGGCGGCGTGCGTCCCGATGCGGCAGCAACCGCAGCTTTTCTTCTTTTGTATCGTACACATTACAAGCAGAGGGCCAGCGGGCCGCGCTCCGCGCTCACGCAGAACGCCCCCCGTGCAACTTCTTGTCCAAGTACTCGATCTCCTCCCGGATGCTTGCCTCCTCCACCGTCTTGACCAACTCCTTCGTGCACTTGGCCACGTCAAACGCAATCCCCGCCAACCGCTGCTTGAAGTTCTTGTCCGCGTAGTCCTCGTCGCTCTGGCCAGACTCCACGCGCGCGCACAACACCCCCATCCGGTGCCCGCAGTCCTCCAACAGCCGCACCACCCACAACCCGTGCTCCTTCAACTGCGCGTTCCGCGTCTGGTTCATCAGCGTGTTTGTCGCGTCCGTCATCTGCTGCACAACCGTCCCGATCGCCCCCGCCCCCGACCGCAACTCCCCGCACGTGCTCTCCGGCATCTTGATCAGCGAGAGAAGCGACTGGATCGTCGAAATCACGTCCACCGTCTGGTGCTCGAGGTAGAGAAGAAGGTCCGTGAGCGTGTTGTCCGGGTCGTCAATGTCAAAGAGCTCCACGTCAAACTGCCGCGCCGCCTCCGACTGCCGCGCCTTGCGCTTCCGGAGGATCGACGACGCAATCGACGCCGACGACCGCAGCCGCGCCAACCCCGCGTCCTCCTCGTACTCCGACCCCTCGCTCTCCGGCTCCTCGGCCGACTCGTACGTGTTCACGCTCTGCTGGCTCGGCGATGCGCCCGGCTGGCTCTGCTGCACGCCCGGCGGCGGCGGGAGCGCCTTGTCGATGGGCTCCGCCGCTGCCGGCCCGTTCGCAAGCGCCTGTGTTCCCGGCGTCTCCTCGGGAATCGCCGCCCCCGGCGCCTCCTCCTTCACCTGCTGCGCCCCCTCCGTCGCCTCCTTCTTCGGCTCCTCCCGTCCTGCGCGCGACAACAGGAACGTCTTCTTGAACCCCGCAAGGAACGTCGACGTCGCCGTTGCCGCCGGCTGCGACTCCACCAGCCCCTTCGACGTGTTCGCCCCGCTTTTGACCGGCTCCCGGCCGTCGGACGCCGTCTTGCTGCTCACCAGCCGCTGCACCGGACTCCGCTCTGCCGACACTGCCGACCGCACCAGGTTGACGCTCTTGGTCAGCGCGTTCCGCAGCCAGTCGCCCGCCGCCACCGTCGGCAGCGTCACCTCCACCCGCTTGAACGGCGACGTGTAGCTCGGTTTGGTCAACTCCGGCGCCACCACCGTGTCTGTCGACGTCTCGTTCTTCTTCTCCTCTGCAACGCTCCCCTTCGAGCTCGACCGCACCTTCCACTTGAACCCGCTCGTCGCCACGGGCGACGGCGCCCCGTACGTCTCCGCCACGTCCACGTACGGCTCCGGCGGCTCCACGTTGAGCGGCCCGAGCTCCGGCTTGCCCGCCTGCTCGCTCAGCGGCGACGTCATCGAGTCCGTCGACGACTTGTCCGTCACCGACTTGTCCGTCACCGACTTGTCCGGCGACGCCTTGGGCGACTCAAACAACCGCGCGCGCTCGAGGAGCGCCTGCAGCCGCTGCGGCGACCCCTTTCCGGGCAGCTGCCGCACACTCTCCTGCGACGCCTCCGGCGAGAACTTGGCCGCGAGGTCCGCCACCGCCTCCTTCTTCGGCGTCGACGCCGTGAACGACGACGAGCTGTCCGCCTCCTTCTTCGGCGTCGTCGGCGACGCGGGCTCCGGCTCCTCCTTCTTGGCAAGGCGCAATCCGCGCGCGCCGCTGAAGCGCCGCTCTGTGGGCGCCGTCGGGCTCTTGCCCTCGAACTTGCGCGCAAGCGAAAGCGGCCGCACCGCCAGGTCCTCCGAGATCTGCGGCTTGACAAACACCGGGTCCGTCTTCTTGGCCACCGGCACCGCCTGCACGCTCCGCGCCGAGCCGTCGCCGCTGCCGACCTTGAACATGCCCACAAGGTCCGCGACCGCAAGAATCACCTCGTTCGCCGCGCTCACCACCACCAACTGCGGCACCACGCTCGGGTACACGGCAAAGTAGCGCACGGTGGTGATCGAGTGCGCCACTGCCGCCTTCACAAGCGCCGCGTGGTTGTCTGCCGGCACCGTGCCGGCAATGTCGCTCGCCACCACCGCGAGCCGCGACACCCGGGAAAAGAGCGTCAGCGGCGCCGGGTCGCGCAACGCCGCCATCAACAGGTCGTACGCGCCAGAGAGCTGCGCAAGCAGTCCCACCGGCACAAGTCCGTCCGGCGACACCACCGTTTCCGGAAGGCTCACGAGATGCTGCGTGTACACCTCCGTGCGCGCGGCCTCGTACTTTTCCTGCCACAAGGCGGCCTCGCGCGACACGTCCGGGGGTGGTGCACGCTCATCGAGGCGCAGCGTGAAGCGCGTGAACTCTTCGTGGATCGCACTGAGCGCCGACGGGTCCGTCTTGGACGGCGGCAGCCGCTGGAGCGTCGCGATCGTTGCGAGCGCCGTCTCGTGCGACGACTGAAGCGTTGCGAGACGCATGGCCGAGTCCGCAGACGCAGTCTTGGCGGCGGCAAGCGACGCCTCGAGCAGCGCCACCTTTGCCGAGAGATCGGGTCCGGCGGTGGCAGCCGCTAGCTGCGTCTCGAGCGCGCGCACCTTGGCGGCGTTCGCGTCGGCGGCGCCCGCCTTGAGCGACGCAATCTGGGTCTCGAGCTCGTGCTCGCGCTGCGACGGCTGCGCGCGTGCCTCCTCTAGCAGCGCGAGTCTCTGCTCGAGGTCCTCGCGGCGGCGCTTCTGCTCGTTCATCTCGTCGCGCAACTCCTCGTTCTCGCGGCGCAAGGACACCTGCTTGGCAGTGGCGGTGGCGGTGGCCTCGCTCAACTGGCGCTCCAACTTTGTGATCTGCGAGTCCATCTTGGTGCCCTCCTCAAGGAGAAGCTCGATTTCGCGATTCTTGTCGCGCGACGCTGGCCGGGGCACCGGCTCCTCCTCGTCGCTCAGCCACGCAAGGTTGGCCTTTGTGGGTACCACGGTAGAGGACTTGAGCGCGTGTGACGGCTGGGCCGGCCGCGCAACCGACTCCTTGCGCGAGACCGAGCCACCCGACCCGTTGCGCGAGCCGCCGTTCGACACCTGGCTCTCCTTGCGCGAGTGGTAGTAGTTGATGGTGGACGACTCCTTGCGCGAGTGGCTCTTGGCCACAGAGCCGTTGCGCGCGTGCGACGCCGACTCGGTGCGCGCGTGCGACGCCGACTCGGTGCGCGCGTGCGACGCCGACTCGGTGCGGCTGTGGTCGCTCTCCTTCACGCCCGAAAACGCGCCCACCGCGCTCCTCTCCAAGTCGGTGATGTCAAACACGCTGTTGCCCTTGGAGTGCAACCCGCGGCGCTCGATCTCGTACAAAATGTCGTTCACCAAGTCGCGGAAACGACTCGCCGGGAGCAGCGCCAACTTCTGGCGCGCCTGGTTGCGCTTCGGGTGGAACGTCGGCCGCGCCACAAGGAACTCGGCCGTCTCGTCGGACTCGCCGCGCCGCCGGCCCAACTCGTCGTACACGTCCGTGCTCAACTCGCCAAACTGCGCCGCCAGAAGTTTGAGGAGCTTCTGGCGCGCCTTGATCGCGCGGTCCAGCCGCAGCCGCGCCACGAGATCGTCGGGCTGCGACGCGAGGAACTCGCGGAGCACCGTGTGCTGGTGGGAGAACTCGTCTCGCGACGGCATGAGGATGAGAGGAGGTGCGTCAGCGCGTACGCGCAGGGGGAAAAACGTCGCGCTGAGGCCATTGTGCAGGGATAGCTATGTACACGGATCCGTCGCAGGTTCCTAGCGCCCGCGCGCCTCGAGGCACTTCTCGGCAAAGCCGATGAGGCCGCCCTCGCCCTCGAGAATGTGATGCGCAAGCGTGCGCGCCGCCCCCTCGCCGTTCGCGCGCCACACCGCGCCTACCAACGCCGTCAACACCGTCAGGTGCACCGCCATCTCGCCGCTGCGCGTCACCGGCGCGTCCGGCTGCGCCGACTGCCAGAACACCACCTTGTTGAGCCCGTGGTGCTGCACGTAGAGGTAGCGCGCCGCCTCCCCGAGACACTCGCCCACGATCGCGCTGCTGCCGGGCGCGTCCCACAACCGGCGGTTCGCCTCGCCGTCAAGCACGACAAGCCCGAGGTGCAGAAGCAGCTCGTTGAACGGCCGCTGTCCCGCCGCGTACAGCTTGTGCGTGATGGCGCGGAGAAGCTCCGCCGGCGGGAGGCTCGCCGCGGGCGCCGCCTTGGCGAGAAAGTCGCGCACCGGCCCCACGTTGGCGTCCAGCGGCGTGTTGGCGGCAAGGAGCGGCGCAAGGTCGGCGCTCCCGGGGATCCGGATGCGGCCCGCGGCCGCCGCGACCGGCGTCGTCGAAAGGCGGCGGAGAAACATGGTGGAGAAAAATCCTGCTCATCGCCATGGACATCTTCCGCGTCTTGACCCGGGGCGTGTCGCTCCGCACGGCGAAGAAGGCGCTGGCGACGTTCGACGAGCCGGTGGCCCAGGCGGAGACCGCCGTGGATATCGACCGCGAGGTGGACTTTTTCAACCGGCACAAGGGCGAGCCCGCCAAGAAGGCCGTGCCCGCTGCCGCGCCCGCTGCCGCGCCCACCGCGCCCGCCGCGCCCACGCCGCTGGGCCACGTCAAGGTGACGGGCGACGACCTCCCGGAGGCGCTCGCGTCGTTTGCCGCTCTCCCACAGCCGTTGCCGCTGCTCCCGGCGCTGCCCACACCGATCCAGGCGCACGCGATCCCGGCGATGCTCTCCGACCGCCCGGTGCTCGCGTGCCTGCCCACGGGCTCCGGCAAGACGCTTGCGTTTCTCGTGCCGATGGTGCTTCTTCTCGGCGCGCACCGCAAGAACCACGGCATCCGCGGCCTCGTGGTGTCGCCGACGAACGAGCTTGCGGGACAGATCCACGAGCAGCTCGTGGCCATCACCAAGAACACGTCGCTCGAGTGCGGGCTTCTTACCAAGAGCGTGGCCAACCGGCTCAAGCACCAGAAGGGCACGTCGCGCTACGATATCATCGTGGCGACGCCGCTCCGGCTCTTGGACCTTGTGCAGGCGGGCACGTCGCTCGCGGCAGTGACGAGCTTGGTGCTCGACGAGGCGGACAAGCTTCTCGACGCGGGGTTCCTCGCGCAGACGGACCTGCTTCTTGCGGCGTGCTCGCACCCCAAGCTCCGCATCCACATGTTCCTGGCGACGATGCCGCTGGGCGTGGAGGCGACCGCGAGCAGCATCATGGCGTCGCCGATTCGCATCATTGTGGGCAAGAAGGAGGGCGCCAACACAAGCATCCAGCAGGTGCTCACGTACACGGGCAACGAGGAGGGCAAGTTGGTGGCGCTCCGCCAGATGATCCAGCGCGGCGAGTTCAAGCCGCCGGTGGTTGTGTTTCTCCAGAGCATCACGCGCGCCAAGGCCTTGTACCACGAGATGGTGTACGACGGGCTCCGGGTGGAGGTGATCCACGCAGAGCGGACGGCGGCCCAGCGGGCGCGGGCGATCGAGCGGTTCCGCGCGGGCGAGGCGTGGGTGCTCATCTGCACGGACGTGCTCGCGCGCGGCGTGGACTTTCACGGCGTGAACCTCGTCATCAACTACGACGTGCCGCAGAGCGCGCAGGCGTACGTGCACCGCATCGGCCGCACGGGGCGCGCGGGGCGCGGCGGGCGCGCCGTGACGCTCTTCACGAAGGAGGACGTGGCGGCGGTGACGGCGGTCGTGAACGTGATGAAGCAGAGCGGGCAGGAGGAGGGCGTGACGGCGTGGATGCGCGAGTTGGACAAGGTGGGGCGGCGCACACGCAAGCGGGTGAAGGACGTGGCGGCGCGGCGCGACGGCATCAGCACGGTGCCGAAGGTGGTGCGTGCCGAGCGCCGCCGCAAGCGCGAGATGGTGGAGGCGAGCAAGCGCCGCACGGCAGACAAGCGCCACAAGGCAGAGTAGCGGCTTCACAGCCTACGCCAGCACGTTACCTATACACAGCTCTAGATGCCGTAGCCGGAGATGTTCCAGCGGCCAATCATCTCGCCCACGGCGAACAACCCCGCCAACTGCACGCCGTACACGGCGCCCTTCTTGGCCAACTTCTCGGCGCCCTCGTCCAAGACGTACTTGTACAACTCCACGCGCTTGGACGGGAGCTCGAGCGCCTGCTTCCACAACGACTGGTACACCTGCTGCACCTCGGCGGTCGACGGCGGGGCGAGGCCCTCCTTGGCGTACACCTCCTTGGCCAACTCGGCGCCGACCTTGCCCCAGTACACGGCGCCGTCAACGGCCTTGCCGACACCGGCCAGCACCTTGGCCACGGAGGACTGCGTCAGGTTGAAGCGGACGGAGCGGATACCACGGGCGCTGCGGACGAACATTGGAGAAGAGCGAGTGTTTTATTGGCCGACGCTTTGCGCCAGAAAACGCGCTGCGTGCAGGACGCGGCTGGGCGGCAGGCGTGGACAGACCACGGGCGGCGCGGGCGGCGCGGGCGGCGCGGGCGGCTACGCGACGTAGGTCCGGTAGAAGCGCGCCACGGGCGGCGGGACCGCGCCGACACGGCTCCCGTAGATGTCCATCCAGCCGGAGATGAAGGCGCGCAGCGCCGCGAGGAGCTGTGCCGCCGTCTCGCGCGCCGGGCGCAAGCCGCCGCGCCAGTGCTTGCCGGCGCGGCCGTCCGCCGTCGTCGCGAGCACCGCGCCCGCGCCCGCCGCCTCCTCCAACCACACGGCGTGCGGGCCGCCCGCGCCGTCCACGAGCATCGGCGGCGCCACCGTTCCCGGCGCGCCCCACATGTCGCGGCGCTCGTGCGCGGTGCTGCGCTCGCGGATCAGCACCACCGCGCGCACCACCCGCGCCGCCACCGCCGCGTGCGGCACGGGACCGAGGTACACCGCGCACTCGGGGGCCCCCACGACCGCACCAAGCCCCTGTGCCGTGTCGAACCACCCCTCGAGGAAGCTGAAGAACCACACCGTCTTGGTGTGCACGCCCATGCACACCATGCCCCACACGGCGCGGCCGTACAAGGCGGCCACCAGCGGGTCGTCGTGCGGGAGCATCACCGCCGCGTAGAGGTACTTGCGCACCATCTCCTCGAGCGGGCCGGGCGCGAGGCGGCACACGCGCGCGGTGCTGCCCTCCACCCGCATCTCCGTCCGCTGGAGCCACGCCACGCGCTCGTACACGCCACCGGCCGCCGCAAAGAACACCGCGAGGAGCGCCGGCGCCAGGCATGCCGCCATGCGCTCGAGCACCGCCTCGAGCACCGGGAGCGGCTGCTCCGTCCGCACCACCGCGCGTGCGGTCCACACGGCGAGCGCCGGCGCCCACGCGCTCCCCGCGTGCTCGGCCGCGTCCCACGCCGCCGCAAAGCGCGTGTGCGCCAACAGCCAGTCGCCCTTGAGCACGTTGAGCACCGCAAGCACCGCGTGGTGGCGCGCAATCGCCGCCGCTGCCGCCGCCGCCGCGCCGTCCGGCACCACCAGCCCGAGAAAGCCCACCACCAGCTCGAGGTCCGTGGGGTAGAGCCGGTCGAACTTGACAAGCCGCACGAGCTCGTCCGCCACGTCGAGGAGCGGCGTGTAGGCCGCGAGCGGGTGCACCGCGAACACCGCGTCCGCAACCGCCGCGAGCGGCGACGCCACCGCGCCGTGCTCGGGCACCCACGTGCGCACCGCCGCCCGCAACCGCCGCGTCTCCGCCACGCCCGCGAGCACGCGTGCAGCGTAGCTCCCCTCGCCGGCGCGGCCGCCGTGTGCGCGCCAGTACTCCGCCTGCTCCACGTGCGAGCGTGCGGGGCGCGCCGGTGTCGGCAGTCCGCCCGCGCTGCCGCCGACCGCCGCCGCCGCCGCCGTCTGTCCGCACGCGTCCAAGCGCGCCGCCAAGTGCGCCACGACCCACGCACGCCGCGCGCCGCGCTCCGTCTCGGCGGCAGCCGCCATCTGCACCAACGCGGCCTCGCGCCGCCCCAACGCCCACATGGCGAGCGCAACCGCCATGCGCTCGCCCGCGGGCATGGGCCCGTGGAGCGCGGCGACGTCTACGGACTCGAGGAGCCGCGGGTGGCTACGGGCGGCGTAGAGCTCGAGGAGGCGCGAGGGCATGCGGGGCGCATCGCGCAGCGTCTCTTCATGAGCCGATCCACGACGACGCTGCCGCGCACGCGGTTGTCGCCGCCCCGCGGCCTGGCGCGCGGCACGGTGCTGCCCCTCGCCGGCTTGTCGTCGCCGCTCCGCGAGCTACTATCGCCGGCGCACCACCCGCCGTGCGCCCACCCCGGGTGCACGCGCGCCTCCGCGGCGCTGTGCCGCCAGTGCCGCCGGCCGTTCTGCACACCGCACTGCCGCCTCCCGCTCCAGACCGCGGACGGCTGGGGGGGCGCGTGTGCCGAGTGCTTTCTGCGCCGCCCGGGCGCGCGCTTTGCGGGGCTGGTGGTGCGCGACGTGACCCGCCTGTTCGTGGCGTCGCGCGACGCGGCCGTCGCGGCGCTGGCGTTGCGGCACAACCAGCTCGTGGCGCGCTTGTCGCGCTTGGTGGCGGCGGTCAACAGCACGCCCGCGGGCCTGTGGCTCGAGCGTGCCGCGCGCTCCGGCCGCCTCCGCGCGCGCTTCCAGGAGGTGGTGCCGTGGGAGCCCGCGACGGCGTGCCACGTGTGCGAGCGGCCGTTCGGTCTTCTCCGCGCGCACCACTGCCGGCTCTGTGGCCGCGGGGTGTGCGACGACGGCGACTCCATGGAGGTGCCGGTGGGCGCGTTGTGTGCGCGCTTGTTGGACGCCGACGGCACGTCGGTGGTGCCGCCCGTGGGCGACCCGGCGTGTCCGCTCCGGCTCTGCAGCGAGTGTCGCAGCGACCTTGTGGGCATGGCCAACTGGCAGCGGCAGCTCGCGGCGCCGCCGCCGCCGTACTGGACCGCCGTCGAGCGGCTCGCCGAGGTGGACCGCTTGGTGGGGCAGATCCTCACGGCGCCGCTCACGCTGCGGACGCGCGAGCGCGTCATCTCGCTGCTCTCGCACTACGACGCGCGTCTCAAGCAGTTGGCCGCGGCGCCCACCCCGTCTGCAGGCGACGACACGGTGCGCGCGGCCGCCGTGAAGCACTACACGGCGCGGCTCCGCGCGCACACGCTTGCGGTGAAGCAGGAGGCGCTCCGCGCCCGGCAGGAGATGGCGCCGGCACAGGAGGCGCCGGTGCCCGCGCGGACGCTCCGCGAGACGCGCGAGCTTCGCGAGGCGTTGATGGTGCTGCGGGAGCAGCTGTTTCTCCTCGAGCAGATGCTCGCGGACGCGACGGCCGGGCGGCGCTTCGACGAGGTGCCGCCGTTGCAGGAGAGCCTCCGGGAGGTGGCGCGCGAGGTGGTGCGGTTGGAGCAGGAGTTGGGCGGCGACGGCTTCGGCGACGGGTAGCGCCCGCGACGCGCAGCGCCCGCAACGCGTCTGGCGTATTTTGCCACATAATACACGCTCCCATGGGTGTTCCCGGGCTCCACCCGCACCTCCGGCCGGCGGCGGCGAGCACAACGCTTGCGGCGTACAGCGGACAGACGCTTGCGGTCGACGCGTACGCGTGGCTCCACCGCGCGGTGCACACGTGTGCGCTCGAGCTTGCGCGCGGCGCGCCGACGACGCGCTACGTCGAGTACGTGGTGCGGCGCGTGCAGCTCCTCGCCGGCTTTGGCGTGACGCCCGTGTTGGTGTTTGACGGCGACCGTCTTGTGGCGAAGCGCGACACGGAGCTGGAGCGGGCCGCCAAGCGCGCGCGCACGCGCCGGGAGGCAGACATGGCGTTCGCGAGCGGCGCGCGCGACCGTGCCCGCGCCTTGTACGCGCAGTGCTGCGACGTGACGCCCGCCATGGCGCTGCTGGTGGTGGAGGCGCTCCGCGGCAGCGTGCAGTGCATTGTTGCGCCGTACGAGGCGGACGCGCAGATGGTGTACCTCGAGCGCACGGGCGTGGTGGACGGCGTGGTGAGTGAGGACGGCGACTTGGTGGTGTTTGGCGTGCAGCGGCTCGTCACCAAGCTCAACGATGCCGGCGAGTGTGTCGAGATCACCCGCGCGCGCATGGAACAGCACAACCTCGCGTTGAGCGCCGAGCAGTGGCGCAGCGTCGCCATCCTTGCCGGGTGCGACTACACCCAGGGCATCCGCGGCATTGGTGTCGGCCGTGCCGTGCAGGCGGTGCGCAACTACCCGCACCACGCCGACGCCGCGCGTGCGTTGGTGGCACAAGGCCGCGTGCTCCCGGACGGCTTTGACGCCGAGGCGCAGGTTGCGAGCGACGCGTTCCAGTTCCAGCGCGTGTGGTGTCCCGTGAAGAAGGAGATGACGACGTTGCATCCGTGCGACGACGTGCCCGAGTGGTGCGGCGCGTGGCACGGCGCGGAGGTGCATGCGCGGGTGGCGCGCGGCGTCGCCTGTCCGTTGACCAAGACGGCGTTGCTGCCGCGGGACCGCGTGCCGCGCGTTGTGGTGCGTGTGAGCGGGCCCAAGACCGTGCGCCGGGCGTGGGACGATGCGCCGTTGCTGAAGGGTGCGGTGTCGCCGTTCTTTCGCCGGGCGGTGGAGCCCAGCCGCGGGCTGGCAAAGCCCGAGCGAGAGCCGGTGCAGCCCGAGCGAGAGCCGGTGCAGCCTGAGCTGGGGAAGGCAGCAGACGCCGCACCGTCGGTTCTGGACAGACGCCCGTCCTCCGGCGCGGCCGCTACGCCCGAGACCACCACACCCGGGCCCGTCTCTCGCTCCCCCTCCGTCGTGGAGGTGCCCGACTCGCCTCCCTCCGTGTCCCCGCCGTCGCCGGACCTCGCGCCGTCGCCTCCTCTCGCATCTCCCGCCCCCTCCCTCTCGTACACCCAGGACGAATCCTTCACCGAGACCCTTCCCGACTCTCTCGACGACGACGTGCCCGAGTCCCTCCTCTCTGCCGCACGCAGCCTCAAGGCCCGCTTCTCCTACAAAGAGGCGCCCTCGCCAACCCTCCTCCGCATCAAGCGCGCCAAGACCGCGCCCGCGCCCGTCCCGGCACGCCGCACGCCCTCCGCCACGTCGGCCAACCTCGCATCTTTCCGCTACACGTAGATTGCTAGACCCTACACAACCCGGCCCACCGTCCCCTCCGAGATCCGCTGCTGGCTCGGGTCCACCTTCTTCAACGCGGCGCCGCCGGTGATCTGCGCGAAGAGCGCATCACGGCCCGCGCCCCCCGTCGGCGTTGCCGTCAACGGTGCCGACGACTCCGGCCCAGAGAAAAGCACGGGCGGCGGCGGCGGCGGCACACCCGTGGGCAACGGCGGCGGCGGCGGCACGCTCGTGGGCAACGGCGGCGGCGGCGGCACGCTCGTGGGCAACGGCGGAGCAGATGCCTGCTCCTCTTGCTCCAGGTCGGCGCTCGCCCACTCGTCCGTCAGCGAGTCATCGGCCTCCACCGACGTGGGTTCAACCACCGGGGCCGGCACCGGCACGGGCGGCACCACAGATGCAGCCGGGGCCGGCAGCGCAGGCTGCTCCACAGGCTTCTGCTCCTGCTTCACCACAGGCATGGGCTCGGAGACGGCCGCCCCGCCGGTGCGGTTTGAAAACAACATGGTTGCCAACTCGCCCGCCTTCTGGCGCAGCACATGGCCGTCGTCGCTCAGCTCGTGGCCGGACTCCCCCCAGTCGTCATCGGAGGTCGAGCCGCCGCGCTGCAGTGCGCGCTGCGCAGCCGCCTTCTTGGGGTCGATCGGCGGGGTCGTGTTCTTGAAGAACGGGTTGTTCGACTGTGCCACCGTCTTGGGCACAGCGGGCTGCGATGGCGTCGGCACAACCGCAATGGGCGTGACGGGTGCGACAGGCGCGACGGGCGCCGGAGAGGCAGCCACAGGCTTCACCGGGGTGGGCGCAGCGGCAGCGGGCTGCACCACAGCCACGGGCTTCGCCTCCTCCTTCTCCTCTCTCTCCGCCTCCGCCATCTCCCGTCTCAACTGCTCCTTCTTGGCCTCGCGCTCGAGCCGCCGCTTCTCCTTGCGCGCCTCCATCTCCCGCTTCTGCGCCATCAAACGGGCGTACTCCTCGTCCTCCGAGGAGTCGTCGTCATCAGCAGCAGGGGCAGCAGGGGCAGCAGGAGCAGCAGGGGCCGGCAGAGGAGTCTGAACAGGTGGGACAGCCGGGGAAGAAGGAACAGGCTGAACAGGCACCGCCGCCGCCTCGACCACCGGCTCGGGCGCCGCCTCAGGCGCCGTCTCCGCCACCTGTGTGTTGCCGCGGCGCAAACCAAACTTGGCCATCCGCTCCTCCATCCGCTCACGCGCCTTCTGCTTCACGTACGCCGCACGCTCCTCCGCCGTCTTGAACTGCGCGTATTCGGACTTTGCAGGAACCGGCGGCGGCGAGACAGCCGTGGTCGGAGCAGCCGCCGGCAGAGACACGCGTGCGGGCTTCGGCGCAGGCTTCGGCGCGGGCGTCGGCGCAGGCTTCGGCGCGGGCGTCGGCACCACGGCGGGCGCCGTCGCAAGCACGCCCTGCTGCAACGCGTGGATGAACAGCACCACGTCGGCCAGCACGCCCTGGCCGCGCACCCACTTGCCAATGCCCACCTCCTCCTCCACGCCCATCGCCAACTCGCTCTCCAACCCCTGGGCCACCTCCCGAATGCTCTCGGAAATGCCCTCGACCACGCCCCGCAGCCGCTCCCCCTCCTGCTTCAACCGCTGCTGCTCCTGCGCCAATTTCTCCTCCGCAGCCTCCGCCAGCGACTCGTCCGGCACCGGCTCGCCCTTGAGCGCCGCCACGCGCGCCGCGAGCTTGGCCCGCGCCTTGGCCCGCCGGCGGTCGGCCTCCGTGATGGCGCCGCCCGGCCCCGTGCCCTGGATCGACAATCCAGGCGTGTCGTGCGCAAGCGTGTCCCGGAACCGGCTGAGCTTGGCGGCGAGGATCTGCTCGTCTGCCTGCTCAATCAGCCGCACCAACGTCTCGGCGCGCGTCTGCAACTCCTTCAAGCGCGCCACGAGCTCCAAGCGGCTCTCGGGCGACTCGTGCGCAAACACCTGCGCATGGAGCCCGCGGATGCGGATCTTCAACGCCTCGATCGCGTGGTCGCCGGCGCTCGTCTTTTGCTGGTCCTCGCTCTTGGCCTCGAGCGCGCTCACCACGATCTGTTTCTCGTGGACCGCGCGCTTGAGCTCCTCCACGTTTGCCGCCGGCTCTGGCGTGCTCGTGGTGGTGCGTCTCTTCAACAGGCTCGCCATCTGGCTGTCGTCGTTCTTGAAGCTGTTCAGCAGCGCCCTGCTGCCCTTCAAGCTCTCCTTCATCTGGTCAAACAGGTCCTGGAGGATCTTGGCGCTCGGCGGCACCAACTCGGGCGGGAGCACGACCGGCACATCCGCGCCGTTCAAGCGGCGATACACCAAGTGCATTGCCACCGCAAACTCGTCACGGTTCAACTTCCCGCGGTTGTGCGGGTCCGCAAGCGTCCAGATCCGTTCGAGGTCCTGCCGCGCAAGCCCGCTCTTGCCAAACACCGTGAGGGCCGTCTTGCCGTCAATCGTCCCCGACTTGGTCGTGTCCCACGCCTTGAAGATCAGGTCGTATGTCGTTTTTTCGTCCTTCGTGATCGCCCACGGCACGTCCGCCTTCGGAAGCGAGAGCAGCGGCGCCGGCGGCGCGCCCGTGGCCTGCGGAAGAAAGTGGGTCTGCATCGTGCTGAGCCCGGGAAGACCACCTGCGGGAGCATTCACAAAGCCCCACTCGCCGGGCCGCCCCGTCGGCTGTGCCACAAGCGGGCCTGTCGGCTGCGCCTGGAGCGCCGGCTGGAACCCGGTTGTCTGCGCCTGGAGGGTTGGCTGGTACCCGGTCGTCTGTGCCTGGAGCGCGGGCTGAAAGCCGGTGCCCTGGGGACGGAGCGGCGCGCCACCGGTCAACTGGGTGGTCAACGGACGGAACCCGCCGGTCGGCTGGGCTGCAATCGGCTGGAGGCCTCCCGTCGGCTGCGACTGGAGCGGCGCGGCACCCGTGGCGGTGGGCTGGAGAGGAGCGTAGCCGGTCGGCTGCGACTGGAACCCGCTCGGCTGCGGCTGGAACCCAGTGGCGGTGGGCTGGAGGGGGGCGTAGCCAGTCGGCTGCGGCTGGAACCCGGTCGACTGCGGCTGCACAAAGGCGCTGCTCTGGGCCTGCTGCGCGGCAACGGCCTGGAACGGAGTGCCCTGGGTGGCGCTCACCTCGTCCTCCACAACACCAAAGTTGATCGCATCCACCATGGCGCCCACCTCGTTGCGCCACAAATCCGGCAACTGCGTCGGCAACTCGCCCTTCAACGCCACGTTGCACAAGTGCAACGCCAAGGCAAACTCCGGAAAGAGAAACTGGCCCAGACCGGTGGTGTCGCTGAGCGTCCACACGTCCGAGAGGGTGCGCGGGGGAAGGCCGCTCTTCAAGAGAATGTCGCGAGCCACGTCCAGCAGCATGGCGTTCTGGCCAGCGGGAACAGCGGTGCGGAAGAGGGTTTCGAACTTCTTCTGGTCCGCCACCAGGATGAACAGGAGCCGCATCTGGGGGATGTGCAACGAGTGGTTCACCGAGGAGCCCGAGGAGACAAAGCCGGTCGCCGCGGGCTGGAGCGGCGCATACCCGGTCGCCGCAGGCTGCACAGGAGCGTACCCGGTCGCCGCAGGCTGGAGCGGCGCGTATCCGGTCGCCGCAGGCTGCGCGGGCGCATACCCGGTGCGCTGCGGCTGCATGGGAGCGTAGCCAGTCGGCTGCGCCGGCGGGTAGCCCGTCGGCTGCGGTGCGAATTGCTGGCCGGGCAGCGGCTGGTAGCCCTGCGGCTGCCCCGGCGGCGGCTGGTAGCCCTGCGAGTACCCCGGCGGCGGCGGCGCGCCCTGGTTGTACAGATACATGGAGATGGGGAGGGGCGGGAGTGGGCGATGTGGCGGTGTTGGCGAGGGGTGCGTGCCGGAACAGGAAATATGTGTCGGTTGCCGTTTGGGGAAATGTGTGGTGTGTCGGCGGCGCGGCGCGGGGGCGCACGGGAGCGCGGGGGCGCGGGGGAGCGAGGGCGCGGGGGCGCAGGGCGCTGCGGGGAGGCGCCGTGAGTGGGAGCGCGCCCCCACGCGCCGCCGGGGCCTTATCTCTCGGGGTTAAGCTTATGTCCGTCGCATGGCGCGCATTGTGGCCCGAATGAGTAATCATGGGAGCCACACGGTATATAAGGCTCGCGGGGCGCTGCCCGCGGACGCCATGACGCTCGCGCCGATTTCCAAGTTTGTCACCAAGTCGGGGATTCCGATCACGCTCGGGCTCGGCACGGGCACCAAGTGGCAGATCCTCAAGAAGGGCCGGCTGGAGGAGGAGCAGGGCACGTTGACGGAGCCGTTGATCGAGAGCATTGTCACTGCGCTCAAGGTGGGCTTCAACCACATCGACACGGCGGAGGTGTACACGACGGAGCCGGAGGTGGGCGAGGCGCTCCGCCGCTCGACCGTGCCGCGCGAGGACCTCTGGATCACCACCAAGACGATGCCGCGGTTGGTGCCCAAGGGCCCCAAGGTGCTCCGCACGCCGCGCGAGCACATCCAGTACTCGCTCGACACGTTCGGCACGAGCTACCTCGACTTGTACCTCATCCACGTGCCGTTCTTCGAGGACCCCGCGTCCGGCGGCAAGCTCACGCTCGAGGAGGTGTGGGCGCAGTTGGAGGAGGCGGTGGACGCAGGCAAGGTGCGCTACATTGGCGTGCTGAACTTTTCCCAGGAGCACCTCGAGCGCGTGTTCAAGGTGGCGCGCATTGCGCCGGTGGTGAACCAGATCGAGTTCCACCCGTTCCTCCAGGAGCAGACGCCCGGCATTGTCAAGTACTCCCAGGACAAGGGCCTCACGGTGGAGGCGTTCTCGCCGTTGGCACCGCTCTCGCGCGACGAGTCGGGCACCTTGACGCTGTTGTTGGACGAGTTGAGCGCCAAGTACGGCAAGAACGCGGGGCAGATTCTTCTCCGCTGGGTCGTCGAGCAGGGCGTGCTCCCGTTGACCACCAGCTCCAAGGAGGAGCGCTTGCGCGACGCGTTGGCCGTCGCCACCTTCTCCTTGGACAAGGAGGACGTCGCCCGGATCAGCGCCGAGGGCAAGAAGCACCACTACCGCGCCTTCTTTGGCGAGGCGTACGGCAAGTACGACCCGCAGTAGATAAGCTTACATTCTCCTCCCATGCCGTACCCCTCGCCGCTCGTCGCCCACTTCCGCGCGCTCGCCCCGAGCCTCGGGATCTTCTCCGCGCCCTTCAGCTTCGGTGCCGTCAACGCGGGCCTGCGCATGGCCGCCGTGAAGCTCTCGTCGCTGCTTGTCTTGTGGCTGACCATCCCGTTGCTGGACTCGGTGCGCCAGCAGCTCACCGCGTTTGCCGGCGAGGGCTTCACCGTGTCCCACATCGTCGTGCCCAACAAGGGCCACACCCTCTGCGCCAAGGAGTACAAGGAGGCCTTCCCCGACGCCGTGGTGGTCGGGCCCGCCGGCGTGAAGAACGTCGAGGTGGGCTTCCCCAAGGAGTGCGGCGGCAAGGTGCTCACGGGCGCCGCGCTCGTCGAGGCGGTCCCCGGCTTGTCGCCCGAGTTTGCCGACGCGTTCGACGCCGTGTACATCCCCGAGTGCGTGGCGGCGGAGGTGGTGCTCCGCCACAAGGAGACGCACACGCTTCTCACGGCCGACCTCCTGTTCAACATCGCCGCGGGCCCGAGCGAGCAGTACGGCGGCGAGAGCCAGGTGCTGGGCACGGGCTTCCTCGGCCGCTTCATGAACGACCAGATGTTCCCGGGCCGCTTCTACATGCGCCGCTTGGTGCCCAACACGCCGAGCGTCGTGGCGGGGTTGCAGGCGGTGTTGGGGATGGACTGGGACACGATGGTCATGTGCCACGGCAACGTCGTCGAGGGCGGCGCCAAGGAGCGCCTCGCAGCCGTCTTCAAGCACTACTGGGAGTAGCCGGGCCGCCGCGCCCGCTCTGCAGGCGTAGCCGGGCCGCCGGGCCGCAGCCGTCCAGCCGCATCCAGATTACGCACTGTATTTGTCAGACGAGAGCAACCTCCCCCCCATGTCTTATCCCTCGCCCCTCGGCGGTGTCACCCGCAAGCTCGCCCCCGGCCTCGTGATCCACTCGGCGCAGTTCACGCGCGTCCGCGGGCTCAACTTTGGCGCCCGCATGGCGCTCATCCAGCTCCCGCTGCTGATTGTCGTGTGGCTGGCGGTGCCGTGGGGCCCCGAGGCCAAGGCGGCGTTTGCGGAGCTCACCGGCTCCACCGACCAGCTGGCGTGGCCCGTGAGCCACATCGTCGTGCCCGACAACGAGCACACGATGGCGGCGGGCGAGTACAAGCAGCAGTTCCCCTCGGCGGTTGTCGTGGGTCCCGCCGGCGCCAAGCACGTCGAGGTGGGCGTGTCGGAGGCCAACACGGTGCTCGAGCTGGTCCCCGGCACGACGGGCGAGTTTGCGGACGCGTTCTCGGCCGTGTTCGTGCCCGGCCACGTGAACCACGAGCTCGTGTTGTTGCACAAGCCCACGCGCACGTTGCTCGAGGCGGATCTCTTCTTCAACATCCAGTCCAAGCTGGAGCAGTACGGCGGCCAGAACCCGGCGGGGGGGCTCGGGTTTGCCACGCGTCTCTTCATGCCTGGCAGCTGGTTGGGCAGCTTCCTCGTGGCCAAGATCTTCCCGCCGACGCCCGAGAACAAGCGGGCGGTCGCGGCGGTCGCGTCGCTCGACTTTGACCGCCTCGTCATGTGCCACGGCGAGGTGATCGACAGCGGCGCGAAGGGGGTGTTTACGCAGGCGTTCGCCCGCTACCAGTAGGCCGAGTACACATAATTCATTCAGGAGTACGAGTGGTCAAAGCCGGGCACGGCCCACTGCTGGGGCCAGGGCGACGCCTCGAAGCTGACCGCAGGCACCACGCCGTGCGACATGTCCATCGGCGGGAACAGGTCAAAGTCGCTCGGAGGCGGGCCCCCCAGGGGCGCGCCGGCAAACCTCTCCATCCACCAGTCCGTCGTGTCGCTCGCGGGCGGCGTGGGCACAAGGCCGTGTATGGCGTGCACGAGGTCCGGAGACGTGGGCACAATGTCGAACGGGGACGCCTGCATGTGCACGCGGTGGACGGCGGGGCTGGAGTCGCCCGAGACGCTGCCGGAGCCCGAGGACTGCGACTCGCCGCGCTCCTCGCGCTGGCGGCGCGCCAAGGTCAACAGCCGGCTGCTCCAGTCCGCGGGGATCAACGGACAGCGGCCCGTCTGGATGTGGTTTTCGACCCACAACTCGGAGCTCTCGAAACACTCCTTGCAGAAGGAGCAGGAACCGGGAGAAAGGTGGCGCTCCTTCAAGGCGACGCCCTTGGGGTAGGCAAAGTGGCGCAGCTTCATGTGGGCCTTGTAGGTGTCGCGTCTGGAGAACTGGCCGTCGCCGCTGTGGCACTTGCGGTTCGTGGGGCTCCAGAAGGGGCAGCGGAAGGGCTTGTTCTCGGCGTGCTTCTTGAGGTGGCGCGTGAGGTAGCCGCGCTTGGGAAACGTCTTGGGACACGTGGGACAGCTGAAGATCTTGGTGCTGACGGGCGAGCCGGTGGTGTGCAGCGTCACGGGCGAGACGACGGACTGCAGCGCCAACGACGCCGCGGGCGACTCGACGGACTGCAGCGCCAGCGACACCGCGGGCGACTCGGGACCCTGGTCCAAGTTGAGGTACGCGTGGAGAAAGTCGTCGAACGGGAAGTCCGCGTGGAGGCCCTCGCCCGCGGGGCCGGTGTCCAACAGGATGTGCTGGCAGTCGGAGTTGTGATCGAGGTCGTGGATAATAAGCGTGTCCGGGAAAATCGGGCCGGCAGGCTTCGTATGCGAGGGCCAGAGCGCGGCGAGCACGTAGTGCACGAGCGCCACGGCGCGGAAAACAAGATAGCTCACCGGGGCAGGCGCCCAGCGGCGGACAAACGCTCCCGTGCGCTCCATGGGAAGAAGTGGGGGAAACTGCACCACGGCGCCCAACCTGGCCCGAGCGGGGCGCGAGCAAAAAAAAGAAACAACGGGCGCCGTGGTCACGTGCGGCATGCAAGGCGCGGGCCAATCACAGGCGCGGATATCGCTGCGGAGAGAGGGGAGATAAGCGGCACGCCGCGGGACGCCGCGGGGCGCGCATGCAGGACCCACGTCACGCGTGCGCCTGCCGTATGCGGACGGTGCGGGCGGAATGCGGGCGGGTGCGTGGACTGGCTACTCGGCCCAGCGCACGGTGGGGTGGTGGTACGTGGGGAGCACGTAGTACGCCTTCTTGATGTCCTGCCAGCTGCCGGTGTCCACGGGCACCTCCTCCCACGACGCCGCGAGCCCGTAGTTGCCCAAGTCGATCTCCACCACGCGCCGGTACACCTCGTTCGACACGAGCCGGTCGCCGCCGAGCCCGTTGAAGAACGAGAGCACGCCCGTCGGCAGGAGGAGTCCCACTGCGTAGTCGAACAACTCGAGCATGTTGTCGTACGTCTCGCTGAACGTGTCGTAGTAGATGCCGTCCACCACCGCGCCCACGTCGAGGAGCCGCGCGAGCGTCGTCTGCCAGCGCCCCTCCAACACCACCACGCCCGGCTTGTCGAACCACCCGTCCGCGCGCATCTTGGCGAGCACGTCGGGGTGCGCCTCGCAGATGTAGTGGGTCGTGGGCGCGTGGCTCTGGAGGAACGTGTCGATGATGCCCATGCCGAACCCGATGTTCACCACCGTGAGGGGGGCGGCGGACGCGGGCCGAGCGGACGCGAGCGTCGCGGCGCCCATGCGCATGAGCGGGGTTTCCCAGTCCATCATGACGCCGTCGTCGTTGTGCGTCGTGAGCCGCGAGGCGGAGTACGTGAGCGAGGACGCGAGGTAGTCCTGTTGGTTCGCCGCCGTGTCCTCGGGGGCAGCCGCGTCGGCCGATGACTCGGCCGTGTCAGCCGTGCCAGCTGCATCAGCCGTGCCAGCCGTTTCAGCTGCGTCAGCTGCGTCAGCCGCACCAGCCGCGTCAGACCCCTCGCCCCCCTCGGCACCGCCCTCCACCTCCTCCTCATCCACCCACTCCACCTCCCCCACCTTCCGCAACAACAACTCCGCCCGCACCCCCGCCTCCACCATCTGCTCAAACCACCGGGTCTCGCGCATCCCCCGCCGCACCAACACGCACCCCGGCGTCTCCCCCGCCGCATTCACCAAACACCACCCCGCCCCGTACTCAAACAACTTGTCAATCACCGCGCTCACCACCGCCGCCTCCTCCGCGCTCGCGTCCGCCGGCACCGACTCGGCCACAATGTGCAACGGCGTCGTCGTCGACTCCGGCTCCGCCTCCACCCCCGCCTCGTAGTTCGCCGCCTCCTCAAGCGTGTACGTCGCCGGCACCCCCGCCCGGAGGTACCCCTCGAGCTCCGCCACCACGCCCGCCCCAATCGGCCGCTCCAACCGACACAAGTCGTGAAGCTCGCTCATGAAAAAAAGTAGCGCACGTGACGTGTCGTGCGCGCACCCAGACCATTGTTACTTTTTCCCAGCGCCCAGAAATCCGCCGTTTTCGAGCCTCCTCGCCCCCAGCCCGCGCAGTCTCCTTGCTCGAGACCCCACGATAACCGACTTTCATGCGTTCCGAAGCCACACATCCCGCCGTCTCCCCGTGCCCGTTCAAATGACAGCCCCCCCAGGTGCCCCCCCGGCAGCCCTCGAGTGGTTGCCCCTGCCCGTCTTGGAGACGGTGTTTGACCACCTCTCCCGCACAGACCTCCTCCGCTTGACCCTCGTCAGCAAGACCTTGTACCGCGCCGTCACCCCGCGCCTCTACTCCAACGTCGTCTACGTCAACCACCTGCAGAGCGTCTGCTCGCTGTACCCCAGCCGCGAGTGGGGCGTCGTGCGCCACGACACCCTCCCCGGCTTTCTCCGGCTGGTTGCCGCCAACCCGGACCTCGCCCGCTGCATCCGCCGCGCGGACCTTGCAAGCGTCCCCGCGTCCTTCCACGGGCCCTTGTCCGCGATGGTGGCCCGCATGTCGGAGCGCATCCGCTACCTCGCCCTCCCCCGCGACGTGCGCTTGCCCCGCTGCGGCTTCCCGCGCTTGACCAACATCGAGGTGCCGGCCTCCGGCCTGGTGGCGCTCCCCCCCTGCGTCACCCTGCTTTTGATCGACACCGACAAGTTCGTCACCGACGAGGCGCTCGAGTGTCTCGTGATGTTCTTCCACAACAACCAGCGCCACATGCAGTACATCGAGGAGGTGCGCTTCGTGGGCGCCGGCACCGGCGTCTCGCCGGCCGGCGTCTTGCTGATTCTCCCCGACGTCGACGTGCGCTTCCCCCGCTTGAAGCGCTTGGCCGTGCCCCTCACCGGCTTGACCACCCCCGACGACGTCCGCACGGTCGCCACGACGCCCGCCGTCGACTACTCCACCCTCGAGGAGCTCGAGGTGGTGTTTTCCGAGGAGGACACGCACGACTACCAGTGGTTGTACGTCACGCAGGTGTGGGAGTGGGCCATGTGCCGCGTCCCCATCAACGTGTCGCGCGTCGCCATCACCTACACGCTGACGGGCGCGCCCGAGTTGAACCGCTTGCGGGCCACCGCGTTGGCGACGCTTGTCCGCGCCTTCTCCAAGTCGCCCGTGCGCCACGCGCGCATCACCATGGACATTCCCGAGTTGCTGCTCGTGGAGGTGGTGAGCGTGTTCGAGGCGTTGCAGCTCTGGAGCTTGCAGCTGTTGGACTTTCGTGTCACCAGTGTGGCACTGCTCTTTACCCACCACGAGTCCATGAGCTTGGTGATGGAGAGCGACCTTGTGCTCCCGCTCGTCGACGCGTGCGGGTGCGCCCGCTGCGTCCTGGTGTGCGACATGATTGATGGCGCGTCGCCGGAGGTGGTGCTTTTCCACACGGGCCGCTTGCTCGGCGAAGAGCTCCAGGCGTCGTTGGCCTCCGCGCCCGGCGACGTCTTGGGCTTGCCGCGGCCGCAGACGGACACGCCCGGCGCACTCCTCCACCACCTCGTGGGCGCGTCGATCACGCCGCTTCTCCGCACCGCGTTCCCGCGGCTCGAGGAGTGCTCGTTCTGCGGCGTGGCGTACCGCGCGCGCGACGACGTGCTCGTCCCCGCCGCGCCGCCGCCGCCGCCGCACTACCTCACGATGGTCGAGCCGATCCGCCAGATGTGCCACGCCTTGGGCATGGTTCCCGGGCGGAACCACCGCCCCAAGGGCAGCGACGAGTGCGAGCCCTTGGCCCTCTGACCCGCGCAGCCTCCCGCGTAGCCCATCCACGTTTGTTTTCCTGCAAGCTGGCGCGTAGTGCGCGCACCGGCGCATCTCAGCGCGACCTGCGAAGCCGGCGTCTCGGCCACGGTTGCACGCACATCGCCATGCTGAAGCCCCGCGCCGTGCTGGTTTCCGGGGTGAACGTGCCCCTCGTGCGGGTGCCGGAGGCGGCGCTGGACGAGCTGCTGCCGCTGCCGCCGCCGAAGCGACACACGTTTGCCGGCTCGCTCGCGCTGTTGTGCACGCGCGAGCTGTGCACCAAGGGGCTCTGGATCCTCGGGTGGTACGTCACGCTGTTGACGATTCTGGTGTACAACAAGTGGATGTTTGGCCCCGGCGTGGGCTTCCTGTTCCCGCTCTTGGCCACCGCGTTCCAGCAGGTGTGCTTGTTTGTGCTCAGCGGCGCGTGCATGTGGCTTATGCCGCAGCTACGCCCCAGCAGCGACACGGCGGTGGACGGCGAGAGCCAGCAGCCGCACGGCCGCGCGTTCTTCCGCTCGTTGCGCATCCCGCTGGGCATGTACCTCGCGCAGATTCTCCCGTGCGCGGCGCTGCTGGCGGGCGACATTGGCCTCAGCAACACGTCGTTCCGCTACGTCACGCTCCTGTTGTACACGATTCTCAAGCTGAGCAGCCTTCTGTTTGTGCTCGTCTTTTCGCTCGTCTTTGGCTTGGAGCGCTTTTCGTGGCGGCTCGTCGCGATCGTCGCGATCATGACCGGCCTGGTGATGATGATGGTGGCGGACAACCACAAACAGCACAAGAACCACCCCGAGACGGAGAACCTGGGCGGCGGCGCGTTGCTCGTGGTGGGGGCGGCCGTGTTCAGCGGCCTCCGGTGGACGTTCACGCAGATTCTCCTCAAGCACAACCCCAAGACGGGCAACCCGGTCGCGACCATGTTCTACATTGCGCCCGGCATGTGTCTCGTGTTGGTGGTGTTTGGGCTGGTGTTCGAGGGCTGGAGCGGGGTGCCGGACGCGCCCGTGTGGGCGGCGCGCGGGCTCTGGGGCTCGGCGCTCCTCCTCACGACGCCCGGCGTGCTTGCGTTCATGATGACGGGCTGCGAGTTCCAGTTGTTGCGCCACACGAACGTCGTGACGCTCAACATTGTGGGCATTTTCAAGGAGTTGTTGACGATCGTGGCCAGCGCGGTGATTTTCGGCGACCGCTTGGGCGCCGTGAACTGCATCGGGCTTGTGCTCACCCTTGGCGACATCTGCTGGTACAACTACCACCGCTACGCCGAGCGCAAGACGGCCGCCGCCGAGGAGGTCGAGATGCGCGACATGCACGGCCATGCGCGGGATGCATGAGCCTGCATGGGCCTGCATGTACACGCTGCACCCCCCTGCACGCTTCGCGTCGCGTCGTTGATCCTCGCTCTTCCTCACCGATGTCTCTCGTCCCGTCAACACCGCACCGCCGCGGGTTGAGCGCGCAGTTGGAGGGCTGGACGCCTCTCTTCCAGAGCCTCCGGTCGCCGACGCGTCTTTCGCCGTTGTGGCACGGCAACGCCATGGGGATCGAGACGCCCCCGCGCACACAGCTCAAGATCGAGCCGCCGCCGCTTCTCGTGCCCTCGGCCCCCACGCCCACCAAGAACCAGCGCGCGTGGTGCGACGCGCTCGACCTGGTGCTTGTGGGTGCCGTGTGCACGTTGCGCGTCCCCGCGGGCGACAACCGCTCCGTGCTGCTGGCGCTTGCCGCCGCGTACAACGCGCAGCTCCCGCACACGCCGCTCCCGCCCAACGCCCCCAGCTTCCGCCGACGCATGTGGGAAAAGCCCAAGCTGGGCACCCAGGTGCGCAACCGCGTCCAGTGGTTGTGGGAGAACCGGCGCGGCGTGTTGCTCGAGCGCGGCGTGTCGCAGGAGCTCGTCGAGACGATTGTCGGCCGCCGCGACTCGGTCGGCAGCATCGCCTACAGCATGGGCAGCGTTCCCGGCAGCGTTCCCGGCAGCATCCCGGGCAGCGTCCCCGGCAGCGTTCCCGGCAGCGTCCCCCACAGCATGGGCAGCGTCGACAGCGTCGGCATTCCCCTGATTGTGGTTGCGCCCAGCCCGCACCCGCCGGCCCCGTTTGCGCTTGCGCTTGCCTCTGTGCTCATCCACACCACCTCCCCACAGCGGCACGTGTTTTTGGGGTTCCAGGGCGAGGCGCCGTGCTCCCCGCTCCACGACCCCCGGAGCGCTGCTCTCGTGGCGCCGCTCGCCCTCCCGCCCACCACGCCAGTGGTGCACCTCGAGGCAGGCGTGATGTTGCCCAACGGCCTCATCCAGACGTCTCTCCTCGAGGCCCACTCGACCCTCACGGTGCTGTCGGCGCTCCCCAACCCGCCGGACATGCTCCACTGGCAGGTGACGACCCTCATCTTCGATCCCAGCGACCGTCTAGTGTCCCGCTCGACGGAGTTTGTGAACGGGTACCGCGATCTCCAGAGTTCCCTGGCGGAGTGGCAGTTGCGCGTGCCCTTCATGGCCCACTTTTGGCGCGGCCAGCTCGCCTTCTGGGCGCACGCAATGCTGCCGGGCGCCGGCGCCGTGCTCGAGCGCGTGCGGGTGGTGCACGTGGTGTTTAGCGACGAGCACTGTCGGCAGTGCGAGGCCGTCGTGGTGTGCTCGGTGGGTGTGGGCGCCCGCACGCGCGTGGCGCGCTCGACCGTCGGCGAGTGGTTGGGCTCCGAGACCGACGACACGGACGTCGAGGAGGAGACGTGGCCGCGGGGTCCGCCGCGCGCCCCCCTCCAGTTTGTCCACCACAACGGCATCAACCGCCCGCCGCCCGCGCCCGCGCTCAAGTTCGAGTTCTACACCCCAGACGAGTAGCGCACACATAGAAAAAACACCAACGCGGCTCTTCACAGCATGCTGGCACACGGCGCTGCGAGCCGCGAGCCGGCGCCTGCCGCGTGGGGCGACCCGGCCAACGCCGCGGCGTGGCGGGGAGAGCTTGTGCCGACCGTGGGGCTTGACGCGTCGTTGAAGCGCAACACGGCCGCGTTGAACCGCTTGCGTGTTGGGTTCAAGGACCCCGCCGTCGCCGCCGACGTGGCGGGCGCCGCCTTGAGCAAGTACCGCGACGAGGCGTTGGCGGCGTTGGTCGAGGGCGTGGCCCGGCTCGGCACCGCCGGGGTGGCGTGTGCGTGCGACGTGGTCGAAACGCTCCACCGCCGCTTTGGTGCCGAGTTCACCGCCGAGGTGGAGCTGCGCGTGTTGGCGGCGGTGGTGGGCGGCGTGCAGCTGGCCCCGGCGGTGTTGGTGATGGCGGGCCGCTTGACGGAGCGTGGTGTCTTCCGCCGCCTCGGCGACTTGGCCGCGCCGCCCGAGTTTGCGCGCAAGCGCGCGGCCAAGGCGCCGCTGGAGCTTGTGTTTGTGTGTGCGCTCCGCGAGGTGTTGCGGCAGGGCCGCACGGCAGTCGTACGCACGGCCATGGCGGTGCACGCGTGGAGCCGCACGGCCGTGCTCCCGGCGGGCACGCCCACAGCCGAGCTCTTTGCGGCATACCTCCAGTTGGTGGCGCGCGTCGAGGCGGACCTGGTGGCAAAGGTGGCGGCCGCGCGGGGACGGCTCGAGCGCGGGAGCATCCGCACGGGCGTGGTCGACGAGGCCGAGGCGCGGCTGATTGCCGAGTTGGACAAGACAATCGCGGAGTGCCGTGCGGGCATGGCCGCCATGAGCGAGCCGGCGGGCGAGTCGGCCGAAACGCGGGGCGAGGAGCCGTCCGCGGCACCCGGCAAGAAGCCTGCCGAGGTGCCAGGCAGTGAGCCTGCAGACGTGCCTGCCCTGGCCCTCGCAACGGAGACCGACTTTTACGCCTGGGACATTGCGCTTCCGGCAGGCGCACCGCTCTCCACGCCGGTGGTGGAGGCGCTCACGGCCGCCCGTTCGAGGGCGCAGGTGGTGGCGGTGGCAGCGGCGTTTCCCGAGGCCGACTCCAAGGCGACGCGCCGGGCCCTCACAGCGCTCTACGACAACGCCATCGCCGGTCAGGTTGCGTTCCCGCCACAGCAGCTCCGGTTCCTCGTGCTCTTCCTTGCGCTCTGCCGCGAGCAGCTTGCACCGCTTGTCGACTCCTCCACCGCAACGCTCTCGGCGGCGCTCAGGCTGCAGACCCTCGAGCCGTACGCTGTCCGCGCGTATGCGGAGTTCACCAAGTTCGCCCTCTGGCCACACCACCTCCCGCTCCACCATCTCCAGGCAGCGGTGCGGCGCATCGGTGTGGGCAACAACCTGGCCATGGTGCAGATGTGGCTCAGCTCCGGGTACTGCGGCGACGTGTTGCTCCGGGACCCGCAGTACGCGCGGCACACGGCTGCCATGTTGGACGGGCTCCGGCAGGCACGAGCCACCGCGGCGGAACCGCTCCGCGACCGTATCGACGGCGTGGTGCAGGTTGCCGAGGCCACGTTGGCGGGGTCGGCTTCGGCCGAGCCAGCGGCGGCGGCGGAGACGCCCGGCAGGACGCTTGCCCAGCAGTATCTCGGCTACCTTCTCCTGGAGAGCAGCGGGCTGGTGGCGAGCGTCATGGAGCGGGTGCGCGCCATGCGGCCGCACACGAACCGCGGACTTGCGACAACGCTCGTGGACTGCTTGTCGTCGCCCCACGCCGCGCGCTACGACCGGATCCCGCGCGTGGTGGAGTACATGCGGCGGCTCCAGGAGCTGGAGCGGGTGGTGGTGCCGCGCGTGGTGGACCGGCTTGTGGAGCGCATGGAGGTGGCGCTTGCGGAGAACTGGCTGCGGGTGCGGTTGGCGGTGGCGCGGCAGTTGTCGTTGATGGCGTACCTGGGGGTGGTTGCGTGGGATGTGGTGTTGGCGGTGGCGGGACGCGTGCTTGCGCAGCCGTGCAGCGCGCTGCTGGTGCGCACGGTGGCGGTGTTGTTCGGCGAGGTGGGCGGCGGCATGCGGCCAAACAAGGCGACGGTGGGCCGGGTGCAGGCGCTCATGGAACGGGTGCGGGCGGAGATGCGGGAGGTGGAGGTGCTGGCGGAGGTGCGGGACCGGTGGGCGGAGACGATGGAGGCGGGGGGGCGGTGGGGGATGGAGTGGCACGAGGACGGAGCACGTGCGAGCGAGGAGACGAGCGAGAGCGAGAGCGAGAGCGAGGACGGAAGCGGGAGCGGAGACAGTGGGTCCGAGTCGGACGTCTCTGACGGCTCGACGTCCTCGCTCGACGCCGCGATTGCCGCCCTTTCGGCACCGCCGTCGGCACTGCCCGCCTCGTCCACGTTCCACACTGCTCCGGCCCCAGCGCCGGGCTTCAGCGTGATGGCGCGCACCACCTCGGGCTTGGCGGTCACGCGCGTGCTTCCGGAGTCGGACGCAGCCATGGTGGCACGCTTGCACGAGCACCGCGCGCGGGACCACCGCGAGCGGCGGCAGATCCGCGAGGTGATTCTCCGCGAGTACGACTAGATGTGTGTGATTCTACTCAACAACAACCACCACAACGGTGATGTCGTCCTCCTTGCCGCCCAAGTACTTCTGGCCCGAGAGCCGCGACAACTCCTGCGCAAAGACGCTGGGGTATGTGGGGTCCTTGGCCAACCCGACCACCTTGGCGACAAACTCGCTGGTGACGGCATCGCGGCCCTCCTGCGACTCCAACTTGGCGGCGCGGTCCTGGAGAAAGATCTCGATGTCGCGCACGGCAATGTTGTCGGTGACACCGTCGGTGGCGAACATGACGACGTCGCCGCGCTCCAACTGGAACAGGTACTCGTCGGCGTTGGTGGGTGTGTCGCGGATGTAGCGCTTGCCCTGGGCCCGGGCCTGGGCGAGGATCTTTTCGGGAATGATCGCCAACTGGAAGGGCGTGTTGAAGCCGTGGGTCTGGAACTCGGTCTCCAAGACGCACTTGTGGCCGCGGAAGACGCCGCACCACGAGTCGCCGAGATTGGCGACGCGCAACAAGCCCTGCGGGTCAAGCGTGCCCAAGCAGGCGGTGGTGCCGCCGATCTCGACCTTGCCGCTCTTCTGGATGTCCTGGAAGGCAAGCGTCAAGATCTGCTTGGGCGTCAAGGAGTGGTTGCTGCCGAACAAGGTGCCCATGGCGCGGCACAACTCGCGGGAAATGGCCAGCAGGTCGTAGCCGATCTCGGACCAGCCGCCCACGCCGTCGGCAACGCCGACCGCCACGTGCTGGAGCGCGTCGGCCGGCGGGACGGCGGCAAAGAAGTTGTCCTCGCCGGTGGGAGAGTGGACGGCGGGCGACTTTTTCGGGAGGAACTTGTTCTCGCCGCGGTCGCGGTCCTTGGGCTGGTACGCCACGGACACCAGGTAGTGGAGGGAGCTGGGGTCGTGGGGCGGGGGCGGCGCCTGGGAGGACCACAGGGACCAGCGCGCCCAGCCGGGGAACAGAGCCGAGGCGCCCGAGAAGAACGCCCGCGTGAGCGGAAGCGGGGCCGCGGCCCGGCGGATAGCAATCCCGAGGAGCATCACAACAAGGGCACAGAGGACAAGCGGACGCATCGGGACGACGCACGGCGCGCTTCGGCAGAAAGGATGGTGCACGGGTGCGCCCGACACACCCGTGCACCCGCCGGGCCCAAGTCCGAGTGCGCCGGCGCCAGTTGGTCACGCTTCCCCGCTTTTGCACGTGACGTCCTGCACGGCGGCGCTCGGACGCGCCGCCAACGCAGCGGCTCCGTTGCCCCGCACAGTGGGGTTAGTTTTTCCCAACATCCGGCTCGCCATGCTGGAGCAAGAACTGTACGGCACGACGCCGCTGGGCAAGCCCCGGCTTTTCGTGTGCCTGGTGTGCACGCGGGCGTTTGCGCGCCAGGAGCACCTCAAGCGCCACGAGCGCGCCCACACGCGCGAGAAGCCGTTCGATTGTGGGGTCTGCTTCCGCAAGTTCCTGCGTCGCGACTTGCTTCTACGCCACGCCCAAAAGCTCCACGCCGGCTGCCTGGACGACGCCATCCGCCGCTTGCGCCGCCGCCGCCGCGGCTCCACCGGCAAGCAGGACGAGCAGAAGCCGCCTCACGCCGTCGACCAGTACAACCAGCTCGCGACCATCCGCCGCGCGCAGCTCGAGCAGCAGCTCTTGCCCATCTACACCTCCGGCTCCCTTCTGTACACGCCCGACCGGGCCGTTCTCGACGGCGCCGCCACCCACCAGCAGCTCGAGCAGATGAGAGCCAACCGCCGCGCCAGCTTTCTGGCCGCGCTGGGCCCCAACTACGCCATGCCCCCGAACTTGTCCTTGGGCTACCCGGAGACCGTCGAGTTCTCCACGCCGCAGCTTGCGCCTGTCGAGGAGCCGTGGCAGATGAACGTGGACATCCTCCCGGACCTTGCCATGCTCACCGAAAAGACGGCCGCGTCCGGGGCCGCTGCCGCCGCTGCTGCCGCCTCCACCCTGCCGCTTCTCCTGCGCAACCAGAGCCAGGTGCTGGTGCAGCAGGTGGTGGAGAAGGAGAGCCCGCAGACCGGCTACTCGTTCTACGACATGCCCCAGCTGTTTGACAACTTGTACTCGTCCGAGTTGCTAAAGCTGTACCCCACCTACAACCACACGCTCCTGCCCGTGAAGGACGAGGAGAGCCTGCCGGAGCAGCAGGCCGCTGCCGCCGAGCCGAGCGTGAACGACATCCTCTCCGGCCTCAACAACGCGCGCCAGGTGTACCTGAACGGCTACTCCTTCTACCTCGACAACAACCACACCTCCAGCAGCAACGCCACCATCCTGCCGCTGCAGCTTGAGAAGGAGCTGGGCGACGCCAGCGCCGCGAAGGTGCCGTCGGGCTTCTCCAGGACCCGGCTCTTCACCCAGAACCTCCGCAACATTGTCTACGTGGTGTTGGCCAAGTACCCCTACGTCGGGTACCCCTCGCCGCACATTCCGACGAACGACAAGATGGAGCAGTACCGCACGACGTTCATCAACCTGTTCCTCAACCACTACCCGCTAATGCACCCGGCGTTGTTGAACGAGCACGAGATGATGCAGTTTGCGCGGCCCGATCTGCTGGCGGACGAGCTGTCGGCGGCATACATCTGTCTCCCGTTGCTCGTGGGACTGCTCGGCGCCGCCATCTTCAACGAAAAGACCGACGCCGGGCACTTGTTCGAGGCGCTGCGGCGCTGCGTGCACGTCTTTCTCGAGAGCCGCAAGGGCACGCCGCGCGCCAACGACAGCAACCCGTTGTGGCTCATCCAGGCGCTCACGCTCTCCGTCATCTACTCGATGTTTGCCGACACGGACGTGAACCTCGCGGCGGTGCTTCGCCAGATCAACGCGCTCGGCGCGCTTCTCAAGCTGAACGCGGGCACCATCGACGACCAGCTTGCGTTTGAGAACGAGGCGCCCGAGACCGTGCGGCTGCTCTTCTCGCAGACAAGCGCACCGGGCATGCTGGAGCTGGCCTACACGAACGCGTTGAAGCGCCAGCTCCGGCTGCGCACGGTGCTCACCATCTACAACCTAATCATGCTGCTTGCGCAGTGGTACAACATCCCGCCGCGGCTCGCGGCGCACGACTTGGTGAGCGTGTGCTTGCCGAGCCGCAGCGAGGAGAGCGTGTGGTGCTGCTACGACTACGCCGCCTACCAGCGGTTCCGCGCCAAGAGCTCGGGTCCGCCGCCGGCGCCGTCCACCACGTCGTTCATGGACACGTTGTACATGCTCATCAACGACGACCTCGACCGCCCCGAGTTCTTGCAGGCAAGCAACTTTGGCGTCTTGTGTCTCGTGCACGGCATCTACGACCAGTTCGCGCTCCTGCAGACGGCCGCCAACATTGCCGTGTCGTTCGAGACGTGTCTCTCGAGCCTCCTGCGGCTTGCGGCCCGCACCGCCAAGAACACGGCGGTGCTTCCCGGGTTGGTGCCGGGCGGGCCGGAGGTGTACGTGGACGCGGACCCGTCGAGCGTGGCGAGCGTGACGCCGCCGGAGCACGAGCCGAAACGCGGCGTGGTGCCGGTGAACATGCTCAACCTCGACGCACAGCTGTTGTTGGACTTTCTCCACATCAAGGTGCAGTTCAACATCAACGGCATCAAGGAGAAGGTCTTGTTCAGCACGGCAGACCTGCTCGGCGCGATGTTTGCGGACGTGCCCGACCTCAACGACGAGGCGATGGTGAAGGTGGCGCGCGCGTGCATCGGCATTCTCAAGCGCACCTTGTTCGACGAGGACGCGCTGTTGGCGCCCGAGAACGGCCTCGCGGTGGACGAGTACCTTCTCGGGTTCACGGCGCTGTTGGCGCTCCAAACCTTGTTTGACGTGTTCTTGGCGGTGGCCAAGATTGTCATGCGCATGGAGCGCAGCGGACCGGCGGAGGGTCAGGCGCCGCTGCTGGTGGAGTCGTTCGAGGGCGATCTCTCGCACCTCTTCAGCCACCGGCCGAGCGGCCGGGTGGGGAAGCCGATGGACAGCGAGTTGGAGGTGCACTGTGCGACGTTGATGCGCATCTGCGACGCGATGGAGGTGTTTCTCCGTCGCCGCGGCGATCTCCTGGAGACGGCGAGTCTGATGACGCCGTTGGGCTCGAACCAGCTCGACGGCAACGCGTCGCCGGTGGTGCAGCGCGTGTTGCGCGTGGGCGAAAGCGTGTTCCGCTTCTTCTACGCGGCCAAGTTCAAGTTTGTGTGCTTGGAGCGCATTGCCGAGAGCATCAAGGAGTTGCGGCGGCAGATCCTCACCGTTCCGTAGCAGCGGCGCGTACCGCAAGACATGTGCGATGCAGGCCCCGGCGGTCTGGGTTGGCGGCACGCCACCGGCTTGTCCGAGATCCCCGCGTTTTTTTATTGGCGCCTGTATTGACAGCTTCTGCGCTCTTCCCTCGCCATGCGGATGCTCACGCCGGCAGTGCTTGCGGCGGCCGCAGCGGCAAACTACACGGTGGCGGACGGCGCTGCGCTGAGCCACGCGGTGCTTGCGCAGTCCAACTCGCTGTACTTGTTCCCCACGTTTGATCTCTGGCTCGATCTGTACCCGTACTACAACCTCAACATGTCCGTCGGCGGCCTGCTCATGCAGCTCCGCGTTGACATGATCCAGGGCCCGACCTACGTGCTTGACGCGCGCGCGCTCCCGTTGTGCACCAACTCCAGCTACTACGCCAACGGGCTGATGACGTGCGCGCCGCGCGGTGCGTACTTTGGCAACGTGACGGACGAGGCGGTGCGCATGGACTTCATCACGTCGTACCTGATGGCAGGCTACTGGGCCGACACCAACGCCTCCATGAACACCACCACCGGCAGGGCGTTTCCGATCCCCGAGTGGCGCGTGGCGGCCGCCAACTGGAGCGACCTGAACGCCGCGTTCGGGCTCCTGATGTTCAACGTGTCGGGCAACGAAAGTCTCCTCAACCGGATGGCCGAGAGCGGCGCGATCGACTCGCGGCTGTACTCCATCTACATCAACAACCCCCTCAGCCGGAACGGGCTGTTGATGTTTGGCCACGTCGACCCGGGCTTGTGGGAGGGTCCGTTGGCGTCGTTCGACATTGTCTCGTCGAACACGGCGCTCGCGCCCTGGAACGGCACCATTCCGGGGGTGCCGCTCGAGGGCTTGGTGCTCGAGGCGCTAGGCGGCAGCAGCTTGTCGCTTCTCGAGGAGCCCATGGCGGCTGTGTTTGACTCGCGGCACCCAAACTCGTACTTCCCGCGCGAGGTCATTGCGGCGTTGGCGGCGCAGACCGGCGCCACGTACGTGCGGGAGATCGACACCTGGCTCGTGGACTGCGGCGTGCGGAGTCTCGGCGCGACGTTTCTGTTCCAGTTCCCGGGCATCAACATCAGCGTGCCGCTCGCGTCGTTTGTGCGCTCGACGTCGTACACGCTCCTCAGCAACACCAATCTGCTGTGCTACCTTGCGATCCTCCCGCTCGACGACTTGCGGGCGATGACGCTCGGCACGGCGTTTCTCGGCTCGGCGTACGTGGCGGTCAACTTCGACGCCCTGCAGATTGCGCTCGCACAGGCCGTCACGGACGTGTGGGGGGTGGCGAGCTCGCTGGTGAACATGTACAACGCCACCTACTTTGTGAGCTCCTCGACGTTTCTGTTCTTGGCCTCCCGCACCGATCCCGTGTGGGTGATGGTGAACACGGCCGACACGGTGAGCGCCGCGGGCGGCGACGGGCCGCTGATGATGCCGACCGACGGCATTCCCTACGCCACGTCCACGCTGTACCTGCTGGTCGAGATCCTGTTGGCCACCGCGTGGACGTCGGTCGCGGGCGACCTCGGCACGTTCTTTGTGGGCTCGGGCGGCGGGATCACCACGACCGTCCCCACGTACTACAGCACCAGCAGCGTCTCCAGCACGGCGCTCCAGGGGGCGGCCGCCGCCCCCCGCGTTCCGTGGGCGCTTGCTCTCCTCTGGTGGCTCTAGCGCTGCGTTAATAAACATCCATCCGCAGCGTGCTTTTCCCGACGCCCCGCATGTGGTTCTTGTGGGCGGCGGTGGCCTCGGCCACGGCCGTGTTGAACAGCACCCGCCGGGCAGCGCGCTCCGACGAGTTCCACCTCCTCGAGCTCTACACGGACTCGATCGGCCTGTGCTACACAAACATCCTGCTCGGCACGCCGGGTGAAGGGTTTGTGTTCATGCTCGACTTGCGCCTGGGCGCGGTGATGGTGACGAACGGCGACGACTACCCGTGGTGCCAGGCCGTGGCGCAGAACGTCACCAACTGCCTGTACATGTACCCGTACTACCTTCTGAATCTGAGCACGGGCTACGAGGTGAGCAACGAGACCACCGTCGTGAACAGCTACATCTACGCCGACTACTCGGGGATGTTGGTGGCGGACACGCTTCTGATTCCGTCCACCAACCTCACGTTCCCGCTGTTCACCTTCTTCAGCGGCGACTCGCCCCTGATGGCGCTGTTCGGGCTCGGGGGCACGACGATCGGCTCCAACTTTCTCAGCTTGCTCCAGGGCCTCAACACCACCGCCAGCATGCTGTTCCTGTTGTTCTTGAACAACGCCAACGCGCCGGGCGGCGAGGTGCACTTGGGCTACGTTCACCCGGGCTACTACAAGCCGCCGTTGGTGGCGGTGAACATCTCCGTCGACGACTCGAACGCAACACTACCCATCGCGTCGTTGGCGCTCCACGGCATCACGCTCGAGACGGAGCGCGGGGTGGAGGTCACTTTGGACCCCGACAGCGTGCTCCCCGCCGCGGTGATCATCGACACCACCACCCTGCAGCTGTACTTGCCCGACTCGATCCTCCTGGAGTTGGCGGCCCAGCTCAACGCCGTGTACAACTCGGACTACAACACGTGGATGGCGCCGTGCAGCCTCGGCAACATTGGCGCGACGGTCAACCTTGTCTTTGCCGGCACCACGATCCGTGTGCCCGTGTCTGAGTTCATGATGCCGAACTACGGCCTCGTGTTTGCCACCACCGGCGAGGCGGCGTGCTGGTTGAACGTGCTGCCGAGCTACGTGCTGGGCTACTTCACCCTAGGCACCGCGGTGTGGGCGCATGCGTACGTGGTTGTGAACTACGACGCCGGGCAGATTGCCATCGCGGAGGCCGTCACCGACGAGTACCTGGCGGTCAACACCTCCGCCTACACCAGCTACTCAACCGTGTACCCCTACTCCAACGTGACGTCGGTGTTGACGGACATCCTGACCGTCACCCTGTACCTGTCGTCGATCCCGGCACGCGAGGGCTCGCCGCGCGCCATCCCGACCGGCCTGATTCCCAACGCCGTCGTGTACAACGAGAGCCGGTACGTGCTCTCGTCCGAACTGACACTGCAGCCAGGCGGTGCCGGCACCGCGCCGTCCAACGTGTACTTGTACAGCGGGCGGTGGTACACGTCGCTCCCCACACCCACAGGCGTCGTCGTGGGCACGGCGTCGCCGTCCGAGAACGCCACCGAGCTGTTCAGCGCCGGCGCCCCCGCACGCGCCCTGTTCGGTCTCTGGCACGTGCTCACAGCCCTCGCGGCCATGGTTTTGTTGTAACACACCGCCCGTAACGGAAGTCATGCCCTTCGCACCCGATGCAGCAGTGCAGCGTCACATGCGCCGCTGTCACATGCGCAACGTGTCGTACCTGCACGTGGCGCATCGCGGCGGCGATCGGCATGCGTCTTGTTCTCCTTCGCCACGGGGAGCGCCTGGACCGCGGGCTGGTGCCCACGTTCGACCCGGGGCTTCTGGCCCACGGCCACGCTCAGGCGGCGGCCTGCCTCCCGCCGTGTGGCGGGCCCGTGGTGTTCCACACGCTGCCGTACCGGCGCTGTCTCGAGACGTGCTTCGACGCGGCGCCGTGCGAGACAAGCATCAAGATCGATCTCGCGCTCTCGGAGTGGCTCCACCCCAACACCCGCTACACGCCGCCGGCGGACCCGGAGACGGATCTCGGGTTCCACGTGAGCCGGTTCCCGAACCTGATCACGACGACGGGCGGCGTCATGGTGGACGCGGGCTGGGACCGCCGCCGGTTGGGCGGGTTCAACAACGTGGGTTTGACGTACCGCGAGTACCGCGAGCGTCTCCACGCGTACCTCACGCGGCTCGTGGACTTTTACGGCGGCTTTGACGGCACGGTCGTGGTGGTGACGCACGGGGCGGCCGTGCACGCAATGTTGCAGTGCTTGACGCAGCGGCCCATCTTTGGCGAGATCCCCGAGGCGCAGGCCTCGGTGGCGGAGGGCAGCGGCCGTGCCTGGCGCGTGGTGCTGAACTGTGCCGGCGTGGTGCCGAGCGAGCAGAGCAACTTGGAGTTACCGCGCGAGTACGTCACGACGTTCGAGGAGAGCGGCGTGCCCCGCGTGCCGCGCACCGGCTCCGACACAGACATGCCCCGGGCGCCGGCGCCGGCGGACTCCCGCCCGCGGCTGCAGTCGGTCGTGGTTCCGGCAACCCCGGCGTCGCCCCCGCCCGGCCCGGCACCGGCCCCCCGCATTGCTGAGGTGGCGTCCCGCACCGCCACACCCAGCACCGACGCCCCCAGCACGCCCCGCCGGTTCTCCTTCTCGTGGGAGCGCGCGTCGCCTGCCCAGCCGGGTCGTCTCCCTACCGAGAGTAGTGCGCCGGCCGCGTCGAAATATGCGTGGTTCGGGCTGAACCGCTAACGCATGAGCAGTCTGCCGTCGCCGGGCCCGTTGGAGTTTCTCGATGCCAGCGTGGACGAGGTGCGGTTCGAGACGCTGACGCCGGGGCGGCCGGCGCCGGGGTCTCCGGGGGCGGCGGGGGCTGCGTCGCCCTTCCGCCACGAGCCGCAGACGCCGTTGCTGAAGGGCGTGGATGTGTTCCAGGAGACGCCCGTGGGGCCCAAGACGTTTGCTGCGCTCCGCAAGCACGAGGTGCACGTGTTCGACACCACGCAGGACGCGAGCGTCGTGATCGGCGAGCGCACGGGCGGGTTGGAGTTTGACGACACGCAGCAGGTGGGCTGGGAGGCGACGCAGCGCGCGCTTGCGGACGACACGCAGGTGCTCCCGGACGACCTCCACGCGCTTCCAGACGACACCCAGGTTATCACCAGCGCCAACGACCGTGCGGCGTTGCTTCTGGGGGAAACGAACGACCGGGAGACGCAGCTCCCGTGGACGCCGACGCAAGTGGTGCCGGGGCCTGGCGGTGCCGGGGAGCCGGGGCCCACCCAGAGAGTGCTGCCGGGGCCCACCCAGAGAGTGCTGCCGGGGCCCACCCAGAGAGTGCTGCTGCCGGTGATCCAGCAGACGGCGCTGCCGCCGGCCGCCGGGGCGCACTCGCCACCGTCCCCGCTTGTGTTGATCAAGCAGACGCAGGACAGCCCGGTGGGCTCGCCGCCGCCGTCTCCGTCGCCACGCGTGGTGGTGCTGAGCGAGGCCTCCACACAGCTTGCCTCCACCCAGCACGCGTCCACCCAGACCGCGCCCTCGCCGTTGTCGTACCCCCAGCCCTTCTCGGCGTGTGTCTTTCTCGTTACGTCGCTCCACCACACGACCGACGCGCTTGAGCGGCAGATTGCCGCCAACGGTGGCACCGTGCTTCCTTCGTTCGAGTCGCTCCTTCACACCGCCGACGACGGGCTTGTGTTCACGCCACCGGCAGAAGGGGCCGCCGCGCCGCCCCGCTTTGCTGCTGTGGTCTCGGACGGTCCGTGCCGCACCCCCAAATACCTCCAGGCGCTTGCGCTCGGATGGCCCGTCGTGGCGGAGCAGTTTGTGGAGGACGTGCTTGCAGGCAGCACCGCGCTTGCGGGGTTCCCGCGGTACCAGTGGGCCGCAGGCCACTCCCTCCGCTTCAACGGCATGGTGTCCCACGACACGTGTGAGTTCCTCCAGGCGATGCAGCGCGGCGGGCTTCTCGACCGGCAGCTCGCCCACCGCCGGTTCCTCGCAGGCACGACGGTGCTCGTGGCCAAGGCCGACCCAGCCATCTGCCGCTTTCTTCTCGCCGCCATGGGCGCGCGCGTCGTCGCCAGCGGCCCCCACGACATGGCGTACGTGCGCGAGCCGCCGCGCCGCCGCACCAAGCGCGCCGCGCGCGGACGGCAGGTCACGTGGGAGTGGGTCGTGCAGTGCGCAATCGCGGGCCGGGACATTGAGCAGTAGCGCTAGGCAGCCACCAAGGTAACATGGACGAGCGCGGGCGGTCAGTGGCACGCGACTTGACGGGGGAGTTGCTAGCGGCGGAGAAGCAGGAGCGTGGCGTGGGGCTGGGTGGTGGGCATGGCCACGGACACGACCACGGACACGACCACGGACACGACCACGGACACGACCACGGACACGACCACGGACACGACCACGGACACGACCACGGACACGACCACGGACACAGCCACGGACACGCCCACGGACACGCCCACGGACACGCCCACTCGCATGCACACGATCCCTCCCACGCCGCCCAAGAGGTCACCGCTCTCAACCTCCTTCCCGCCATCATCTCCCTCCCTGCCCTTCTTCTCTCCCTCATCATCGCCTCCCCCGCCTCGCTCCCCGCGGCGGCCTTCGTCGCCCTCACCTCCAGCGGCGCCACGTTCACCCTCCTCAACATCCTCGCATCCCTCCGGATTGCGCCGCTCCCCGCAGCCAGCCACCGCCACCAGCTCCGCACGGTCGCCGCGTACCTCCTCTTCACCACCGCAAACTTTCTCGCTGGCCCCGCCCGCGTGGCTCCCGTGGTGGCCTCTCTCGCCGTGTTCCGCCCTCCCGTGGCCGCTGCCGCCGCGGTGGTGGACCTCGCTGCGCTGTACGGCTCCCCCGGCTTCCAGCGGCTTCTTGCCGGCCACATCGCGCTTCTCGCCGGCTGCGCCGTCAGCGCCGGGCTCGCCCCGCCGCCCATGAGCGTCCTGGCCGCCATGGCGTCCGTCGGCATCACGGGTCTTGCCGCCACCGCCTCTGCCAATGCCACGGCCGTTGCCATTGCCGTCATCTCCAGCGGCGTGATTGTGCTGACGATTCCCGACCTCCGCCGCGTCAAGCAGCGCGCGCACGAGCGCTACGCCGCCAGCGCGCTGCGCTATCGCCTCGCCGCTCCGTGGGAAATGAAGCTTGCAATCGTGGGTGTGGCGGGCTTGTGCGCCGGTCTCGATCTCGCCACCGGCCAGCCTCCGGCGTACCGCCTCTTGGCCGCCCAGGCGGTGGCGTCGCTCTTGTCGCCCGTGTCGCCCACCGCTACCGTGGACCTGCCGCCGCCTCCGCGCACGTTTGCCGACCATTTTGCCAACCTCCTTGCATCCCCCACCCACCGCAACATCTTCTCCTTCCTCCTCCTCAACCTCGCGTACATGTGCGTGCAGTTGTTGTACGCCTTCAAGCTGCACTCGCTCGGCCTCTTATCCGACTCGATGCACATGCTTCTCGACTGCGTCAGCATGCTCTGCGGGCTTGTTGCTGCCGTGTGTGCCGCGCTTCCGCCGTCGCCCGCACGCCCCTTCGGCTCCAAGCGCATTGAGACGCTCAGCGGCTTTGCCAACGGCACGCTTCTCTTTGGCGTCATTGTCGAGATCGTGCTCGGGGCGGTGCAGCGCTTGGTGTACCCCGTGGCGCTCCAGCAGACGGCCGAGTTGCTCATTGTTGCCGTGTTGGGTCTTCTCGTGAACTGTCTCGGTGCGTACGCCCTCTGGGGCAGCCACACCCACTCGCACGGCGACTGCGTGCACGAGGACGCCAACATGCGTGGCATGTTCCTCCACGTCATGGCAGACTTGCTTGGCTCTGTGGGTGTGGTGGTGTCCACGCTCCTCGTGCGCGCGTTCCGCTGGGACGGGTTCGACCCGTTGGCGTCGCTCTTTATTGCGTACCTTCTCTGGTCGCACTCCAAGGACCTCTTTGCCAATGCCGGCAAGAGCCTCCTCCTCGCCCTCGACTCGAAGCAGGACTCGATGCTCCGCGACGCGCTTGCCGAGGTGCACTCGACGCCCGGCGTGGCGGGCTTCACCACGCCGCGCTTCTGGCCCGAGGACGGTCTCCTCGTGGGCTACGTGCACGTGCAGTACGCCGACGGCGAGAACTCCACCATCATCAAGAAGCGCGTGGAGCGCGTGTTTGGTGCCGGCTTTGGCGACGTGTGGTTGCAGGTGGAGGCCCAGCGCGACGAGTGCTGGTGCCGTGGGTGAGCGTGGGACGCGGCGAAACACACGGCGAAACACACGGCGAGCCGTGGATAGAAACAGTACACACCGTCTACTCCCCCTTCTTGAACAACCCCTTGACGCCCTTGATGGGCGCGCCCAACACCTTCTTGCCCGCGCCAATACCCGTGCCCGCCACGCCGGTCAACGCCTTGGCGCCGCCGCCGAGGCCGCTCGTCTTGGTGCGGTTCGCGGTGCGCACCACAAAGTTTGCCTTGAACAGGAGCTTGATGGTGACGGTGCCCGCGGGCGCGCCCTCGTCGCTCTGCAAGTCCAACGTCATCTCCTTGGGCTGCGTCGGGTCGAGCTCCGAGAGCGACACCAACGCAAACCCCAACCGGTCGTCGTCCTCCGGACCCATGTCCCAGTCGTTCACCTGCACACGGAGCTGGCACCCGTCGCGCAGCGTCACCTCGACCGTGGCCGTCTCGTTCCACACGGGGTCCAACGTCCGCTTCTTGGTCTTGCTCTTGAAGAACGGCTTGTTGTTGTCGAGCAGGAGGTGCACGTACGGGTCCAGCTTGCCGTTGCGGTCCGCCGACGGGAGATCGCTGGCCGACATCACCGCCACCGTGAGGTTGCCGGCATTGTCAAAGCTGTCTGCCGCCGGGAGCTCCGACATCACCAACGGGATGTAGCGCACCAGAAGTGCCACCGTGTCCGCGCCAATCTTGAACTCCTGCGGCTTGTTGTACGCGTTGCGGAGGATCTGGCGCGTGGGGACCGAAAGCTCGCCAATGCACTCGTCGCTGCGGTCCGCGCCCGCCTTCTTCACGAGCCGGAGGGTGCACTGCGAAAAGTCAAGGTCCTTGATCGTCAGGTCGCCCGTCGCCTTGGGCGCCTGCTTGCGCGGCGCCAACTCCGGCAGCGTGAACAGCGCAAAGCCGTCGCCGTCAAAGTACACCTGGAGGTGGCACTCCTTCAGCACCCGCGCGGACTCGAGCGTGTACACAAACACACCCGCCGAGTACAGCTCGAGCTGGCTCAACTCAAGCACCGCCTTCGGCGGCTTGGACTTTTCGTACGTCTCGCCCTCGGCGTGCTCCTCCTTCTTCCACTCGGCGTACTTCTCGTTCTCCTCCTCCTCGTAATCCGCAAGGTCCTCGGGCAGCATCACCGGGTACGTGGGGTAGAAGGAGAGGTTGTAGTACACCACGCCCTTCGGGCTCTGCTTGTGGATGAGCTTGCCGTGGCGCACCTTGCTCTCGGCGTACTCCACGAACCGGCCCTCCTTGTCGCGCGCAATCAACTGGCCAAGCACCACCTCAAAGTGGCCAAGCGTGCGGTCACGCGAGTGCGGCTCGTAGTCCATCGCCTCGATCGTCAACTTCTGGTTCGGCAGCGTGATCGGGAGATAGTGCACCTCGTTGATCACCGGGTCGAGGTTCAGCTCCCACATGGCCGTGCGCGCCTTGTCCAATCCGTTCACAATGAGCCGGAAGTACGGGTCCAGCTTGCCCACCGCCTCGAGGTTGCGGAGGTCCTCGGCGCGCGAGAGCCCCACACGGATGCACCCGATCGGGTCGGTGTAGCCAGCGGTAGCTGCCGAGCCGCCGAGCGCCACGGGCTTCCACAGCGGCGTGATGCGCACCTCGCCCCTGTCGAGCGGAAACCACGTGTTGTCCACCTGCGCCGCGTCGAGAAGCGCGTCGAGCAGCAACGTCTTCTTGGAAATCGTCTTTTCCGTCTTCTTGTCCTTGATGGCCACCAGCACGCGCATCTTGCGGCGGTCCTTCACGAGCAACTCGTGCGTGAGCCCAAACACCGGCGCCGCGCTGGCCTTCACCGGCTTGGACACCGCCACCTTGTCCTTGCCCACGTACAACTCGGCAAACGTTGTCGGCGTGTCCTTGAGCCCGCGCACCTCCTCCAACACAATGCGCGAGATGCCCGTGTTCAAGTCCGGCGGCGGGTCCACCGAGCCGTCCGGCTTGCGCACCGCCTCGAGCGTCGGGTACCACCGGAGATCGTACAGCACGCTCCCCACGCGCTTGTTGTTCTTGACAAGCTGCTGCAGCTGGCCCGTGAGCGTCGCGTTGCCGAGCAATCTCTCGAGGTCCACGTCCGCTTCGCCCAACGGCCGGTCCTTGCGGAACTCGTTGTAGTCGAACGCCTTCACCACGAGCGGCTCCAGGAGCGACTGTACGAGAATGTAGTGCACGCTCTTCCACGCGGGGCGGTTGGTGTTCTTGACCACCGCCGTCTTGACCTTGGACTTGCCGGCCTCGAACACGAGGTACGGGTCCGGCGAGTCGCCCTGCACGGCGGCGTTGCTCGCGGTCACGGCAAGCACGCCGATGGCGGAGTCGAGCGCAGCACCGCTCAACAACTGCTGGATGTTGAGCTGGAAGGACATGGGCGTGAAGAGAAGCGGGCCCACGTACTTGAGCACCATCTCGTTGATGAGCGGGAAGAGGCCGGGGATGGCGAGCACCTCCCAGTTGAAGATGGAGTCGCCGCCCACGCGCGACGTGAAGTCAAACTGCGGCGGCTCCATCACCAGGATGTTGACGGTGTCGATGTTGGGGAACGTCTCGATCAAGCGCACCCGGATGCGCGCGCGGTTGACGCTGAAGGCCGTGTCCGACACGCTGATGGGGATGGTGATGCCAAACACCTTCACCTTGATCACCATGCGCATGTTGACGCGCGTGCGGAAGGACTCGGCGTCGGCGTCGGCAAGCGCGTTGGGAGTGAAGCTGAAGCCCCAGTCCATGACCACGACGTCGGCAGTGAGGCCCTGGGTGTGGGTGCGCACCTTGTCGACGCGGAACGGCTTGGTGCCGAGCGTGAAGGTGTCGAGCCACACGGCCTGGACAAACTTGGGGATGGCGGGGTTGGTGGCCAACTGGGCGTTCACCTGGTCGCAGACAATCTGGGAGATGGAGGGCTCGAGCTGGGGCCAGAACTTTTCGAGAATGTTGTTGAACCAGTCCATGGTTTCCATGTCCAGCTCGATCTTGGCCATGGTGAACTCGCGCTGGGCGGCAGTGCGGAGATTCATGCGGTAGTTGCGCACCAGCACGCGGTACACCAACAGCACCGCCACCATCACGAAAAAGACGGGCGCAAGCAGGAAGCGGAACCACCCGACGACAAACAGGAGGAGCCCGGCGCCGATGATAAAGCCGACGTGGTGGTACCAGTCGCCGTACGCAGCGGCGGGGAGGAAGTCCTCGAACATCAGCTGGTGGGTGAGGTCGGGAGACAGGCCCTTGTCGGTGGAGCGGTAGCCACCGACCTCCTTCCAGCCGCGGTACGCGGGGGCCATGGTGGGGCGCGCGGACGGCGGGACGTTGGGCGCGCTCTGCAGCGGCGCGGCGTTCTTGCTCGCCTCCTTGCCCTTGCTGGTGTCGACCAATTGCGGCTGGTCGGTCGCCGCGGGGTTGGCCACCTGCTTGGGCGCGGGCACTATTTGCGGGGGCGCGTCGGACATCGTGGACACCGGCACAAGACAGGAGAAGGTGGAAAGAGACAGGAATGCCGGTTCCTGGCGCAATAACACACGCCTGCGTGTTCGCTGCATGGGACTGCGTTGCCCCCTTGGTGCCGACACGACCGCGCGTGCACAGTGCAGGAGGTGTTTTCCAGCCGTTGCGGCATGGCGCCCGTGTGCAAGTACTTCCAGCAGGGGAGCTGTCGGTTCGGCAGCAGGTGCAAGTTTCTGCACGAGGACGCGGTGGCGCTGCGCCAGCCGGAGGAGCTTGAGCGCTTTGTGCTGCCGGACACGCTCCAGGCGAAGATGAAGGAGGTCGAGCAGGACATGGCGGAGCTCAAGGCGCTGGGCGTGGTGAGCTCGTACGGCTTGCCCTTCCCCGCCGTGAACAACATCATTGCGGGCCGCGACTGGAGTGCGGAGGAGCAGCGCATGATGTCGGTGCAGGACCCCGCGGCGTACCAGCGGCAGGCGGCGGCGCGGCGGGCGGACATGGACTACTGCATTGACTACGTGCGGGGGAAGGTGCAGATGGCGACGCGGTACGCGCAGTTGTCGGCGAGCCGGCCAGGCAACGACGCCAAGCCGTTCATTCCCAAGAGCTTGGAGGAGGCGTTGGCGGAGGGAAGCAAGGGTGGCGCGTTTGGGGGACAGGGCGGTGCTTTTGGTGCTCAGGGCGGTGCTTTTGGCGGGCAGGGCGGTGCTTTTGGCGGGCAGGGCGGAGCGTTTGCCGGACAGACGGCGGCACCCGCCAAGCAGACCACATCTGCCTTTGGAGCCTCGCCTTTCGGCGCCGCCAGCACGCCTGCCTTTGGAGCCTCGCCCTTTGGCGCTGCCAGCACCACTCCAGCATTTGGTGCGTCCCCGTTCGGCGCTGCTACCACCACTCCAGCGTTTGGTGCGTCCCCCTTTGGTGCCGCGGCCACGACGGGAACTGGCGCGTCCGGAACTGGTGCGTCCGGCGCATCGCCCTTCGGTGCGGCAAGCACTGCCACGCCAGCGTTTGGGATGTCGCCGTTTGGTACCACGGGCAAGAGCGCCGCGGGCGCTTCCGCAAGCGCCGCCACTCCGGCGTTTGGCGCCTCGCCGTTCGCAGCAGCAGGGGCGAAGGAGAACGCGTTTTCAGCAGGCGAGACCAAGCCAGCCCCATTCGGGGGAGCAGCAGTGGGCCTGGAAAAGGCCGGGGACACCAAGCCTGGGCCCTTCGGGGCCGCTGCAACCGGCGCCTCGCCCTTCGGGGCCGCTGCAACCGGCGCCTCGCCCTTNNGCTGCAACCGGCGCCTCGCCCTTCGGGGCCGCTGCAACCGGCGCCTCGCCCTTCGGGGCCGCTGCAACCGGCGCCTCGCCCTTCGGGGCCGCTGCAACCGGCGCCTCGCCCTTCGGGGCCGCTGCGGCGAAAGAAAACCCGTTTGCTGCCAGTGCTCCACTCGCGCTGTCTTCCTCCAGCGCCAAGGCCAGCCCGTTCGCCGGCACCGCCTCAGCGTCAGGTCAGAGCAAGCCCTCTGCGTTTGGACAGGCTGGAGGGTCCACCCCCGCAGGACAGACCGGTGTGTCGCCTTTTGGCCAGATCGCCGCCAAGCCCCGCTTTGAGGAGCTCAGCGCCTCGCCTGTCCCGCCGGCGGACCTCGCGCCGGAGTTGGCCGCTCAGTTCGAGGCCGCTGCGTTCACGCTTGGCAAAATCCCCGAGGTGGAGCCGCCGGTGACGGTGCGCTAGGCCCACGCTACCCAAAAAGCCCCTCCCGCATGGCTGCCACGTCGCCGGCGGCCAACTGCCACGGGTCAATGCCCATGGAGTAGCCCACGAGAATGCACATGACGCTCTTTGCGACTAGCACCTGCAACACCAAGGCAAGCACAAGAGCGGCAGTGGCGCGGGTGTAGGAGGCGCCGGTGATGGCGACAATGGCGACAATGACGTGCACGTTGCCGGCAAAGGCAATGACGGGCGCCAGGGCGGGCGTGTCGTAGGGCCAGATGAGCATGAGGATGGGAAAGAGCTTGGTCATGGCAGCCAAGGAGGTGGCGAGCACAAAGGCACACACAAAGAAGGAGCGGGGGTAGTGCACGGTGGTGGCGAGCGCGGGGTTGATGGTGGCCTTGGGGATCGTTGTAAAGTCGACGGTGCGCGGCGCGTAGAAGCGGCAGAAACAGGGAATGAGCACGGCGTAGAGCACGAGAAACTCAACCAGCGCGCGGGCAATGTAGTAGGCGTACTGCCGCGCAATGGAGGTCAGGAGCACCAGCGGCGCAAGGCCCGTCGTGCGCGCGCTGCGCTCCTCGTACGCCCACGTCAAGTACACGTCAAACAAGCCCATGAGGATGCAGATGCGCGACACGAGCCGCAGCACGCCCAGTCCCGTCGTGCGGCGCTCGCGCGCCAACTGGTTGAGCGCCACGTGCCGGAACGCCTGCGGCTTGAGGAGAAGCATGTCGATGAAGAGCACCACGTGGTCGTGCTCGATGTAGCGGTCCGCCACGCTGCCGCACAGGTGGCACACCGTCGTGCGCACGTGCGCGTGGTGGTACAGCAGGTAGAGACACTGCACCGGCGTGCCGCACTCGACACAGAACATGCGGCTGGCACGGCGGGCGTGGTTGGCGTGGGGATGCGTGCCGGATCGGTGTCGCGTTTCCGTGGCTACAACTTGCTGCGCCGTCTCGCGCGCATCCACTCGACGGCCATCTGCACGAGCGGGATCCACTCGAGCGCCGTGAGCCACGCGGGCGGGCGCACGTCCGCAGCCATCTGGTCCACGCGCCGCGCGAGGTCCTCGCGCGTGCCCATGTTGTCGAGCACAATGTCTGCCATGGCGCACTTGTCCTCCGTCGCCATCTGGCTCGCCACGCGCTTCACGCAGTCCTCGCGCGAGAGCTCGGGGTTGCGGAGCGCGAGCCGGGCCACCTGGGTCTGCTCGTCCGCCGCCACCACCGCCACCTTGCCGCATAAGCGGTGCATGCCCGCCTCGAACAACAACGGCACGTCGAGCACCACGACCGCGGCGCCCAGCGCCCACGCCCGCACCATTCGCCACACCATCTCGCGCCGCACCGCCGGGTGCGTGATCGCATTGAGCCGGTCAAGCCGCTCCTTGTTGCCAAACACATGGCGCCCGAGCACCGCGCGGTTGAGCAGCCCGTCCGCCTGGAGCAAGTCCGCGCAGTCGGGGAACGCCGCGGCAATCTGCCGCAACCCGCGCGTCCCCGGCGCCACCACGTCCCGCGCAATCTGGTCCGCGTCCACCACGGGGTAGTGCGCCGCGAGCTGCTGCGACACCGTCAGCTTCCCGCTCGCGATTCCGCCCGTCAAGCCGAGGATGAGCATGTGGCGGTTTATGCAGTATTAACTCGCGCGCCGGATCGCCGCCAGCTCCGCCGCCGCGCGCTGCGTGAGCGCGCCCTCCACCAAGTCCGCCATCGTGGCGTTGGCCGTCGTGGGGATCCCGTGCTTCTGGCCCAAGCGCACGACGTAGCCGTTGGTGTATGCGAGCTCAGGCACGCGCATGCGCCGCACGTCCTCGCGCATCGACGAGCTGTTGGCCGCCGTCGCGCGCGCCACCGCGAGCACCTGCTCCACGAGCCGCAGCGGCGCAAACCGCACCATGTGCTCCACTGCCGACGCCAAGAACGGGTGCTCGGCGAAAAACACCAGCCGGCACTCGCCCGCGATCCGCCGCATCGTCTGCTGCGCCGCGCGGTTGCGGAGGAGCATCCCGTTCGGGCAGTCCCAGAGCACCGTGAGCGGGCCGATGCAGCAGTTCACCACCAACTTCTCGAGCTGCACCGCCTTCAACCGCTCGTACAGAAGAAAGCTCGTGGCGAGCGCGTCCGGTGGCTGCATGAGGAGCTTCACCGCGGCGGGCACCGCCAACGGCTCCGGGAACATCGGGCCCACCGTAAACATCCCGTGGCCGGTGTGGAGAATGTGGTGCGCGTAGTCCGGGGCCCGCATCGCGCCGTGCGAGATGATGCCCTGGTAGAGCTTGGGGCGCGCCCCCGGCGCCCAGAGCGCCGCCACGTCGTCGGCCACACCGACGCCGTTCTGGACAAACAACACCGCCAGCAGCGGCAGGAGACGCGACACGAGCGGGCGGAGCGCCGCCACCGTCTGGTGCGCCTTGGTGGCCACAACCAACGTGGAGATGCGGCCCGGCGCCGCCACGGTGCGCACGGTGGAGCGGCTCGCGCCCTGAGACACAACCAACTGGTGGCCGTTGGCCGCAAGGTTCGCCTCGGCCGCAGGCGTGCGGAGCACGAGCAGCACCTCTGCCCCGGCCCGGCCGAGCGCGTGCGCCACCAACCCGCCGATCGCCCCGGCGCCAACCGTGTGGACGAGCATGGCGCTGGAGAATGCAGGTTGGTATTAAATGCAGGAGGTGCGTGGTGGCGGCACTACCGCTGGGAGTAGCCGACCCAGGCGGACACCAACACGACGGTGGCGGTGGTGGCGAGTCCCCAGTGGGCCTTGCCCAAGGAGGAGACGCTGCGCGGAGGGTCGTTCGGGGGCGCCGGCAGCTCGCGCTCGCGCTGCACGTCCAACTGGAACGACAACCGCTTGATCTCCTCCCGCGCCGCCAGCTCGCCCTCGCGGTACCGCTGCGCCTCCTGTTCCATGCTGGCCAACTTGGTCGTCAACTCTAGGTCGTCGTCGGTCTGCACCGCGGCCGTCTTGTGCGGCTCGCGCCTCCGCAGCCGCGCCACCTCGGCCTGCGCAAACTCCACGTCGCGGCGCAACGCCTCGTTCTCCTGCCGTAGACGCTGCACCTCGGCCACGCGCAGCGCACACTCGTCCTCGACGCGCTCGAGCCGCGACATGACCTTTTGCACCGCATTGATCTCGCCCCGCGTCTTGGCGTCGAGTTCTTTGATCCACGCCTCCACCACCGCGAGCCGCTGCTGGTCCTGCGCGCTCGCGGACACAAGCAGCTGGAGGTACGCCACCGTCGCCTGCAAGTTGGACGCGTTGCGGATGTGCAGGTGCGGGTACAAGCCGGAGCTGGGGGCGGGCCGCGGCAGCGCGTCCGCCACGTCGCCAAACACCGCCAGCTCGAAGGAGTCCGTCAGCAGCTCGCCCTTCGCGGTGTAGATGAGCTCGCTCTTTTGCGCGAGCGGCACCACCTGCCAGTTCTCCACCAACGCGCTGATCTTCTTGTGCAGCTGCGTCATCTCGATGTCGAACCCCAAGTCAATCTGGTCGCCGAGCTTGAGCTCGCGCGCCTCGGCAATCTTTTCCCCGTTGATGAACGTGCCGTTGGACAGCCCGAGATCGCGGATGAGGAGCCGCCCGCTCGCGTCCACGCTCAAGCTCGCGTGGTTGCGCGAGAGCACGCGCAGGTCGAAGAAGCCGTTGTCCTTCGCCGGCGCCACGCGCAGCCCGCTCGGCCGGCCGAGCTTGAGCAGATCCGGCGCCCGCGGCACCGTGAGGTGTTTCCGGAGAAACGTGTCGTTGAGCGGGGCGAGTGTGAGCACAAACGCAACGTCCGACATGCGCAGGAGGTGGCCTTGACGAGCCGAGGCGTGTAATGTTGTAGCGTGTGCTGCGTGCAGGCCGCTGCATGCGGTGCGTTGTGTCCGACTGCCTGATTAGTGCATGTGCGGGCCGCCGTGCCCGTCGCTACTCGCGCCGCTCGGCTCCGCGCTGTTGTGCCCGCGCCCGCCGCTGTCACCCCCGCTGCTCGCCCCGCCGCTCACTCCCACTCCTGCCACTCCCGCCGCTCGCGCACCACGCGGTTGTGCTTCACCATCACCACGCCCTCCCGTTCCACTGCCACCCACGGCCCGTCCAATGGCTGCGTGAGGTACGGATAGCGGTAGTCCGCCCCCCGCTCGCGCGACTCGTCGAGCGACACCCCTGTCGACAGCTGCGGCGTGTCCGTCGCACTGCCCAACGCGATGAACTGACACAACCGCGCGTAGTACCGCTCAAAGTTCCACACGTAGCTCATGGTCACAAACGGGAGCGGCGCGAGACAGCACGCCAACACCCACCCGTTCTGCGCCGCAAGCGTGCCCGCCACCGTCAACTGCAAGAGCAAGAGCCCGAGCGTCACCCGCCGGAACACCACCGGCCACACCCGCCCCGTGCTGTGCGGCTTGTGCACGCAGCTGTACATGAGCTGGTACTTGTAGATGTAGTAGCCAAACACAAAGTACAACACGCCGCACGCAACCACCAGGGTCGAGTGGAGCGAGTACACCAACGTGATGACAAAAATGAGCATCGGCTGCGGGAGGAGGAGCCCGAAGTGGAACCGCGGCGGCGCCCGCAACGCCTTCCGCCGCCGCGGCGTGTTGGCCCGTGCCCGCGCAAACGGGTACTGGAACACGGGTCCAAACAAGAGAAGCTTGAAGGGGAACATGGCAAGGCCCTGGAAGATGATGAGGTCTGCGTAGAACAACGCCAACTGCTGGAGCGACTTGGCAAGCTGGTACGCAATGCGCGTCGTGTCCAGGAGATACAGCCAGTAGTTGGCCGCCGTCCCCGCAAGCGTGAACACGAGAAAGAGGTTCACAAAGAGGTAGAAGAAGTTCTTGCTCACGGCCGCCTCCTCCTCCTCGCCGTGCAGCACCCAGCCCTGCCGCGACGAGAGAAACACGTACACAAACGGCACCACCACGTTCAACAGAGCAAACACGTACGTCGGGAGGAGCTCCGTCACGAACCGCTGGAACTCCTCGTGCGCCTTGAGAAACTCGCCCAACGTCGGCCACACCTTGCGGATACTCTTGGGGTTGAGAAACACACCGAGGTACGACACCGGGATGATGAGAAACACCAGCGACACGGCAATCACCACCGTCACGCCGTACACGCGCCAGAGCCGCTCCCGCCGCGAACGGCACACCAGCGCCCACGAAATGTCGTGCGGTGCCGGCGCAAGCCGCGCAATCAACTGGTGCACGCGCGGGTCCAACACCGTCTGCGCCACCATCTGCGCGTCCGCCACCAGCCGCATCTTGACAAACGCCGTCGGCGTCGTCGGGTAGTGCGCCTGGCGTGCCTCCGCGATCGACGCATCGTACACCGCCAACTGCGCCGTGTGGTGGGCAATCGCGTCCACCGGCACGCTCCACGGGAAGCGCCGGTGCGTCGGCCGCGCCACCGACGGCGCCGGCGACGGCGTGCGCACCGGGTTGTCGCTCGTGTCCCGCGTGCTGAGGAGCACGTTCACCGCCTCGTCCACCGTCTCGAAGCGGTGCGCCTTGCCCGCCGAGAGGTACTCGGCCCACGCCGCCTCCAACCGGTGGAGCACCTCGCCGCGCCTGCGCCACAACCGGTTGAGCGGGCCCCACTCGCGGCAGAGAGTGATCTCCTCGGGCTCGCCCAACCCGAGCCGCAAAAAGTGGGCTGCCAACCGCCCCTCGTCGCGGAGCTCCGGCGGAATCCCCGAGAGCCGCACCGTGCGGTCGGCCACGGCGCTCTGGTGGCTGAGATAGCGCTGGCGCACGTCCACGACATGCTTGGTCTGGCGGAGAAGCGTGTGCATCGCAAGGAATGTGAACGCGTACGCAAGCACCACGTACATCCAGAGGTACGGCGGCGTGTCGTCGCCACTCGCCGCACCGCCCTCGAGCACGTCGTAGCGCCCGGTGTAGTGGTGCCGCACCGGCACGACCACGAGCGCCGCCACCACGAGATACGTGGCAAACAAGCGGATGGCCATCTTGAAGAAGCCGAGAAAGACAAACGCGTCGACGCCCGCCAGGTCGATCACCTGGGCCTCCAGCACCAGCACCACGCGCGGAATCCACCCAAAGAGCGTGCGCGGGAGCGGCGGGAGGCGCCGGCGGAACGTGCGCGCCGCATACATGCCGGGCCAGTGCAAGCGGAGCACCAGGAAGAGCACAAGCAGAACGCCGCCAATCACCAACAGAATGAGAATCTGCGTGGTGGCAACACGCGGCGACAGCACCGGCGGCGTCACCACCGGCGGCGCAAGGACGTGGGACATGTCGGAGAAGCCGGTGTTGGGGCAGGCGCCGTATCGCTGCGTGCAGGTGCCGACGCATCGCCCACATGCTCCAGAACGTGGTGTCGTTCGCGCTCTCGAAGGACATCCACCTCCCGGTGCGGGTGGAGCTCCTCACGCTCAGCGCGCCGCAGCGCCTTGCACGGCTTCTGGAGCGGCTCGAGGACCCCGCCATTCCGATGACGCTCTCGCGCGTGTCGCCCACGCTGGACCTCATCGCCACGGGCCGTCTCTACGCCGGCGACACGCTCCTCGGGGTGCCTGTGAGCACTGCGTACGTGCCGTTCCGGCTGCTGCGCACGTGGAACCAGTGGTTGGTGTTTCCGGTGCTCTTTCTGCAGCTCCCGTACAACGCGCGCCTTGTGGTCGAGCTCACCGAGTACGTGTGCGGCCGGCCCGTGGTGTTTGGGCTGTGCGTGGTGGCGGTGTTTGACCACCAGGACGGCTCGGTGCGCCGGGGCAAGCTCCGTGTGGAGGTGGCGCTCGAGGCACAGGGCCCGCAGCAGCTCCTGCCCGTTGCGCCCGCCAACAACGAGGCCGAGCGGTTGGGCGACCTCCACGACCGCTACACCCAGGGCGACGTGCCCAAAAACGACTGGTTGGACTTGGTGTCGCTCCCGGCGGTGGAGGCCGGCATGCGGCGTCTGGCTGCCGCCAGCGAGACCCCGAGCATGCTGCTCCGCTTTGTCCAGTTCGATCTCCCCGTGGTGTACGCCGACACGCGCTATGCGACGCCCAATCTCCCGCGGGCGGGCAGCGGCGCGGGCGAGGAGCTCTATGCGGTTGCCCACCCGCTCTTTGACCCGCTGATGTATCGGGAGGACCCGATCGAGCAAAAGTTCCGCAAGTTGGCGCGGCAGCACCAGCAGGGCGTCCGCGGGTTGAAGCCCACGTCGAGCGAGCGCGACCAGTTGAACCGCATCTTGGCGGCCCCGCCGCTGGCAGAGCTCCCGCCTGCCGACAAGGACATGGTGTGGCGGTTCCGGTTCCACCTCGCCAAGGACAAGCGCGGCTTGACCAAGTTCTTGCGGTCCGTGTCGTGGCAGGACCCGACGGAAACATCGCAGGCGGTCGAGCTCATGGACCGGTGGGTGGACATCGATGTGGACGCTGCGTTGGAGATGTTGTCGCCGCAGTTCCGCCATCCCCGGGTGCGGCAGCACGCCGTGGAGCGGCTCCAGCGCGCGACCGACGCGGAGGTGATGCTGTGTCTTCTCCAGCTTGTGCAGGCGATCCGGTACGAGGCGCCTGCAGTGGACGGCGTGGTGGAGACGGACTCGGTGTACGACGAATGGGGCGGGACGAGCGCGAGCGGGCTGGGCGACGAGGCGCTCCTGTCGTTGGCGCAGTTTCTCGTGCACCGCGCCGCGGCCAACGCGCAGTTGGCCACGCTGTTCTACTGGTTTGTGCGGGTGGAGGCGGAGGACGCAGCGAGTCCTGACGTGTACCGGCGGGTGCTTGCGGAGTTCATGCGCCAGCCGGGCGAGCTTCGCAAGACGGTGGAGCGGCAGATCCAGTTGGTGGATCGGTTGGTGGCGCTCTGCGTGGCGGTCAAGGGCCTTTCGCTCCTGACCCCCAAAAAGGTGGAGTGGGTACGGCAGCACCTTGCGGACCCGCGGCACCAGTTGGCGAGCTTCCTGCCGGTGCAGCTCCCGCTCGACCCCACGGTGGTGGTGGACGGGTGCTATCCGCAGGAGGCGTCGGTGTTCAAGCTGAGCTTGTCGCCGATCAAGCTCGTGTTCCGAACGCCAGGCGGCGGGCGGTACCCGCTCATGTTCAAAGTGGGCGACGATCTCCGGCAGGACCAGTTGGTGGTGCAGATCATCACGTTGATGGACCGCTTGTTGCGCGAGGACAACCTCGATCTCAAGTTGACGCCGTACCGGATTCTCGCCACGGGGCCGGTGAGCGGTGCGATCCAGTTCATGGCCAACTCCACAGTGGAGGACATTCTCCAGGAGTACAGCGGCGTGTTGGGCTATCTCCAGCACCACAACCCGGACGAGCACGGCGTGCACGGGGTGTCCAAGACGGCGATGGACACGTATGTGCGGCTGTGCGCCGGGTACTGCGTGGCGACATACATCCTCGGCGTGGGCGACCGGCACCTCGACAACCTCTTGATTGCGCCGGACGGGCACTTTTTCCACGCGGACTTTGGGTACATTCTCGGCGCAGACCCCAAGCCGTTCCCGCCGTTGATGAAGTTGCCGATCCAGTTGGTGGACGGCATGGGCGGCGTGGAGTCGCCACAGTACGCCGTGTTCCAGGACTACTGCTTCACGTGCTTTCTCATTCTCCGGCGGCTGTCGCCGTTGATCCTCAACTTGTTCCAGTTGATGGAGGGTGCCAACATCCCCGAGATCCGCGTGGACCCGCAGGGCGCGGTGGCCAAGGTGCGCGACAAGTTCATGTTGGACTTGACGGACGAGGACGCGGTGGCGTTCTTCCGCGGCTTGATTGCCGACTCGGTGAGCGCCTTCTTGCCGGTGGTGATTGACCGGTTGCACAGCTTGGCCCAGTACTGGCGGGCGTAGCGTCTGTTCCTGCGCGTCCCATTGCGTGTCCGGCGACACCTACGGCGCCTACAAATAGCCGACGGCCTGCTCCACCACCTTGCCGCTGCGGGCCTTGTCCATGAACAAGTCCTCGCACTCCTCGATGTCCGCCTCGGCAATCTCCTCGCGGCCGTGCACGCCGGCGACGACGTTTGCGGGCGTCACCAACTGCAACGCGTAGCGCAACAGCGTCTCGCTCGCGCGCTGCGCCAAGCGCTCCAAGGCGGCCTCTGCCAACTTGACGCCCTCGACCTTGCTCCGCTTGAACACAATCGTCTTCATCTCGGCCTGGGAGTACGGGAGCGTGCGCACGATCAAGAGACGGTCCACGACGTCCGGCGGGAGGCCGTGGGCACCCACCATGTCGCCGTCGCTGCCGCGCACCTCCACCATGCCCTTGTTGGACGCCAACACGACAATGGGGGCGATGGGCGACTCGAGCGCGCGGTTGAGGTACGCAAAGCACTCGAGGTCCAACATGTGCGCCTCGTCGATGAACACGACACCGGGGATCAACTCGGCAACACCCTGGTCAATGTACTTTTGCACGACACGGTTCACCTCCGTGCGGAGCTTGTCGGTGATCTCGGTGCGGCGGTGGCGCACGAGCTGCGACACGGCTGACACGACGTCCTGGCCGCCCTGGGGCTGGGCGTTGGCCACGTCCAAGTCGTGCAACGTCACGTCCTGGACGATCTCCTTCTTCTTGTGCACCTCGCCCTTGGGCAACGGCACGTACTCCTCCGCCTCGAGGTCGAACTCGGTCGCAAACGCGTCGCTTCTGCCCACGCGCTTCACCGCGCCGGTGTTGGCCTCGATGTAGATGACGTCGCCGGGCAGCACCCGCTCCTTCTGCAACGCCTCGTAGATGGCGGGGTCCATGCGGAGCTGTTTTGTGCCGCGCGCCAGCTTGAGCGTCACCACGACGTGTGCGATCGTCTTGCCGTAGCCGCCCAACGGCGCGTCGGCCTCCTCGGGAGTCAACTCCACCACCTCGCCCTCGTACACCTCCTTGGTCTCGCGGATGCGCAAGCCAATGGCCTGGCGGAAGATGCTCGCAAGCACCTCCGTCTTCTTCACCTCCGCGCTGAAGAGCTCCGAGCCCACCACGGGGCAGAAGGGCACCTTGGGACCAAGCTCCTGCAGGATGGCAAGCGCAAGCGCCGTCTTGCCGGTGCCGGCGGCGCCCGCGAGAAGCACGGCGCGGCCGGCCATGCGGCGCGACTTGATGAGGTCCACGACGAGGCCGCACGCCTCACGCGCCTCGGTCTGGCCGACAAACCCGCCGTCGACGTTGCGAGCCGCCCCCGTCTCGTCGATACCAAGCCCGGTGATGTGCAGGTGCGCCGAGATCCGTGTCGCCGCGGGAGCGTCCGTAGTGATGGCCACCATTGGGAGAAGTGTTGCGCGAGCGTTGGTGTGGTCTTTGCAAAAGCGCGGGTGGCGGTGCGCGCACGTCCGTCCTGATGTGGAATTTCCTATTTCGGAACACACGGCGCGGTCCTCGCCGGCGCGGTGCCCGGTTCTCGCGGCGCGGCGCGGCCTCACTGCGCGGCGCGGCCCCACTGCCCGGCACGGCCTCACTGCCCCAACGCGGCGCACTCGCTGGCAAACTGCGTCGGACTCACCATGCTCGTGCCGCCGTACACCACGCGGTGCTCGCCACGCCACTCCTGCAAGTTCTGGTACTCGAGGTAGTTGCCGCCACCAATGACAAACACCACCGCCTCCTGGTACGCCACGCGGCGCGGGGGCTTGGTGCCGCCGCCGCGCCGCACCTTCGGGTCGAAACACACATAGTCGTCCGTCACGTGGGCGTATGCCGAGCCGCTGCCCTGCGGATCCATCAACGACGACACAATGTTCGTGACGGGCATGTTGGTGTTGACGGGAAGGAGGTTCTTGAGCCCCAGCACGAGAGACCCCACGCCGCGCAGCCCGCCCTCCGCCAAGCCCATGAGGCGCGACGAGAGACCCGAGAGCGTGCCCGACGGTACCAGCAGCGGCTCTGTGCGTCCCGTCTGCACCAGCAGCACCGCGAGCGACTGGATCTCCTTGACGCGCTTGAGGTGACGCACCACGGCAATGTCGGCGCCCTGTTCCTGGAGAAGCGCCTCTGCCTCGTCCAGGAACTCCTTGGGGAGCTCGCTGCCCAACACCATCATGCAGTAGGTGCGCAACTTGTCCTCCACGGGGCCGTCCTGGTGCGCCAACTCGAGGAAGCGCGCCTGTGCCTTGGCGCCGCCCACCATCTGCTCCACCTCAAAGAACTGGTCGAGGTGGTGCTTCTCCAACACCGCAAGCAACGCCGCAAGGATGTTCATGTGCATGTCAATCACCTGCTTGCGTGCCGTCAACTCGGGCAACTGCTTGATGGCGCTCTGGATGTGCAGCGTGTCGGTGGCGCTCGCAATCTCCAGGAGGTCGCTCACGCCCGTGGCGGTAGTGACGGCGTGCGCCTTCTTCTTGTACGCCTCGAGCTCCGTCTCCACGTTTACCACCGCGTCCGGGAACGGGAGCTGCGCGTTCTTGTCCCAGAAAAAGTCGCTCGGGTCAATGTCGTGCTTCTTGCCGTCGACCGTGATGGTCAGGCGCTCGAGCGTGAACACGTCCGCCACCATGCACTGGTAGATCCACAGGTGCGCAAACATGGCAGCAAGGTCAAACTGGCGGTCGAGAAGCACGAGGAGCGAGCGGGAGGAGGCCGGAGGCGACGTGTTGGTGATGTGGTCACGGAGGCGCTGGTCCAACTTGGACGCGACGTACTCGGCGGGGCCGCCCAGGGGGCACCGAATCACGGGGATGGTGCCGAGCAGCACCACGACGTTGAACAAGCCGTCCGCAATCGAGGATGCAAGCTGGTCAATCACCAGCTCGTCGGCGCCGGGAGAGTTCAACTGCGAGTACACGCCGCGCATCTCGAGCGAGAACAACTCGGGCTCGGTGACGACAAAGTCGACGTACTGGTCGTACACCTGGGCAATGCGGGAGGCACGGCCGGTGGCGGCCACCTTCTTGGCAAACTCCTCGAGCAACACGCGCGGGAGGGCGCTCGTGAAGTTGACGTGGAGCAGCGCGTAGCGGTCCTGCTCCAAGTCGTCGACAATGCCCTGGATGTTGGCCAGGGTCGGCTGCACAAAGTACACGCACGGCACGTCCGGGAGGGCGGCGCGGTGCAGCGCGAGGAGCAGGTGCACCGTGACGCCGCAGCGAAGGAGGTCGTTCACGCGGAGCACGGAGCTCACGATCGCCTGCGAGTGCGGGTCCATCACGAGCGCCTTCCACACCACGGGCGCCGCCGCGTCCGCGTTTAGGTTGAGCATGCGCTGGAGCGTGGCCACCTGCGCGGCCCGGAGCGTCTCGTTCGCCATAAGAATAAACGTGTCCGATGAGGAGGAGCGTTTGCATGTCGTTGCTCAGCAGGGCGGTGCAGGCGGGCGCGGCAGCGCGCGTGTTGCGGCCGTGGCTTGCCGAGATTGCGTTGGCGGACAGCATGGAGCACCTTGAGCGGCTGGCGCCGGCGGACCGGACCCCGTGGTTCCAGCGCGCGCCGCCGCGCTACCCGGGCCACGTGCCGTTGCTGGCGGCGGAGCGGCTCGCGATGTTTGCCGTGTCGGGCGTGGGCAGCTTCTTGACGCCCAGCAACAACAACTACATTGTCGCGTTGGGCGAGACGAGCGCCGTGGAGCCCGTGTTGCGCGCGCTCCGCGACCGCATGTTGCAGAGCCGGAGCGGGCGCCGCATTCTCCGCGAGCAGCCGCGCATCACGTCCGAGTCGCTCGACCTCGCGCACCTCCGCTCGCTCCCGGCCACGTCGGTGGGCGGGCGCTACGTGCAGTGGTTGGACCGCGAGGGCGTGTCGCCGGACACGCGCGAGCAGGTGCACTTCATCGACGACCCGGAGCTCGCGTACGTGTTCCAGCGCTACCGCGAGTGCCACGACTTTTACCACGCCATCACGGGGCTCCCGGTGTGGTTGGAGGGCGAGATTGCCGTCAAGTGCTTTGAGTTCTGCAACTTGGGGCTCCCGTTCGCGGGGATGGGCGCCGCGTTGGCGCCGTGGCGGTTGAAGCCGGGCCAGCGCAAGCGCTTGTTGGAGGTGTACTACCCGTGGGCCATTGAGAACGGCTTGCGCGGGCGGTGCTTGTTGGAGGTGTACTGGGAGGAGGAGTTGGCGACGGACGTGGCCGAGTTGCAGCAGCGCATGGGCATCAGCGCGCCGCCCGATCTCCGCGGCCTCCGCGGGCGCTCCAAGGCGGTGCGGCACCAGTAGGATGTGTATATAGTGGTCTATTCCTCCGTCTCCAAGTCGCCCTCGACCTCCATGTGCTCGACGCGGGGGATGCCCAACTGGCGCGCGAGCTCCTCGGCGAACACCATGCCCACGTCGCGCACCAGCGACGGCACGCCCAACTGCTGCATGCTGGTGGCGCGTTTGTCGGGGAGGCCGCACATGGTGACGCTGTTCATGTACGCAAGGTCGGTGGCGACGTTGATGGCGACGCCGAAGGAGGTGACGCTGCGGCGCACGTTCACACCAACGGACGCGATCTTGTCGCCGTCGACCCAGACGCCGCGGTCGCCGGTGGTGCCGGCGGCAATGCCGAAGGGCGTGGGGTGGTCGGAGGTGACGTTGGCGCCGCGCCGGAGCAGAAGCACCGTCGCCTGCTCCAACTTGTCGACAAAGCAGCGGATGGGGAGGTTGGTGAACGAGCGGAGGTCGACGACGGGGTACGCGACCATCTGGCCCGGGCCGTGAAATGTGACCTCGCCGCCACGCTCCAACTGCACGTAACGGGCACCGGAGCGGGTGTACTGCTCGTGGCTCGCCTTCTTTTCGCGCTTGCCGCCGGTGTACGTGGGCTCGAACTCGAAGGTGAGCACGACGGGCAGGGGCTTGGCGGCGCGGATCTGGGCAATGATCTGGCGCTCGTAGTCGTTGAGAGCATAGCCCTCCTGCGCCACGGCGCGCTCGCGCTGCTCCAACTTGGACACCATGGCCTTGAAGTCGAGGTTGGCGCGGACAAACTGCTCCTGCACCCCGAGGCCGTAGTCGTAGGGACGCACGTGGCGGAAGTGGATGTGGCGGAGCACGCGGGAGGCCTCGGTGGTGGGGGCGATGCCGCACGACTGGCGGCGCACCCAGGGAGCCGGCGCGGCGCGGACGGCGGCGCTGAAGCGGAGCATCGGGCGGATGCAGCGGCGCATCGAGCGACTTTTGCGCATGGGGGACGCCAAGGTGGAGCGCTTGCAGGCGTGGATCGAGCGCTACGCGGCGGCCGCGGTGGAGCCGGCGCTCCGGGTGCTTCCGACGCAGCACGCGGGCCGCGGCGTGTTTGCGACGGCGGCGGTGGGCGGCGGGACGCCGATTGTCACGCTCCCGCACACGCTCCTCCTCAACCACTCGACGGTGATTGCCCACGTGACGCGGGACGGGGGCGCGGTGGCGCCGGGGTACGCGCGGTACTTGCCGCCGGCGTACCGCGAGGAGGCGGTGCGCGCGGACGAGGTGGCGGCGGGGTATGCGCGGTTGCTGGTGGCGGCGTTGCAGCGGCTCCTGCTGTTCCAGGCGGTGGGCATGTATCTCTGCTGCGAGGGGGAGCGGCCGGAGAGCTTCTGGGCGGAGTTCATGGCGTGCCTCCCGAGCGTGGAGGAGTTTGCCATGTGTCCGCTCACGTGGAGCGGCAGGGAGGAGCGGTTGCCGGCGTCGGCGCGGGCACACGCGGCGCGGATGCAGGAGCGGTACGAGCGGGACCGCGGGGTGGTGGAGGCGCTTCTCGGGGAGGTGTATCCGGCGGCGCTTGTGGCGGCGATGATGGAGCGGTTCCTTGCGGCGTTTCTTCTGATCAACCTGCGGTGCCTCTACATGGAGATCCCGGAGGCGAGCTCTGGCGAGAGCAACTTCACGATGGCGCCGTTTGTGGACTTTCTCAACCACAGTGCGGAGGACCACTGCGAGTTGCTGGTGCACCCGTTGAGGGGGTTTTCGGTGAGCTGTGGCGCGGCGGGGTACGCGGCGGGGGACGAGGTGCTTCTCTCGTACGGTCCGCACCTGAACGAGTTTCTTGCGATTGAGTACGGCTTTGTGTTGGAGGAGAACCCGTGGAACGACGTGGACGTGACGGAGGAGGTGGCGGCGGGGATGAGCGCGGCGCAGCGGGCGTTTTTGGAGGCGCGCGGGTACTGGGGCGACTACACGGTGCGGAGCTCGGGGCCGTCGTTCCGGACGGAGGTGGCGTTGGCGGTGATGCAGGTGGGGGACGGCAGGTTGGAGACGGACCGCGCGTTGCGGAGCTACATGGACGGGGTGACAGAGGGGGTGGTGTTCCGGAGCCAGAGCCGGCGGGTGCTCGGGGCGGTGCTTGAGCGGGTGATGCGGGCGAGCCTGCGGCACGTGGAGTCGGACGAGCCGCTTGTGGCGAAGCTCCACGCGGATCGTGTATCGATATGTAGAGACAATCTCTAGGGCCAGCCGTGAGGGTCGGGGTGGGATGCCGGGCGCGGTGGGATGCCGGGCGCGGTGGGACGCCGGGCGCGGTTTCCGCCGAGGCGAGGCACGCGGGGGGCCGGGACTATGCCGGAGAGTGCGCGCGTTCGCGGCGCAAGCGCTCCAACTCCTGCTGCAACTCGAGCACGCGGTGGGAGTCGCGGGCGGGTGCGCGTTCAGAGAGCGCGTCGATGCGGGCGCGCTGGAGGTTTGCGCGGTTCTGCAAGGTCTCGCGCTTGCGCTCCAAGCGGCGGACGTGCTCTTCCAACTGGTCCATGGCGGCGGCGACGCGGGGCTCGACAGCGCCGCCATAGCTTTTTTTGATGTCCAAGACCTCGCTCTCGGGCTCGAGCTGGTAGAAGGCGCGGTGCAGCAAGGCGCGCTGGACGCGGGGCATGTCGCGGGCGGCCTCGTCGAGCGTGTCCAAGGCGCGCTGGAGCAGCAGGCTGCAGCGGCCGGCGGTGGCGACGCACGCGTCGAGCAGCATAAAGTCAACAACGGCTCATCGCGGCGGAATATTTTGCTCTCTGCATGTCGCGGGTGGCGCTGTTGATCCTCGGGCCTGCGGGCGCGGGCAAGACGACGTTTCTGAACCTGGTGATTGCGCACATGCAGACGGTGGGGCGGCGGAGCCACTTGGTGAACCTCGACCCGGCGGCGGAGCCGAGCGAGTTTGAGTTCACGATCGACATCCGGGACCTCATTCTGTTGGAGGATGTCCAGGAGGAGATGGGGCTCGGGCCGAACGGGGCGCTTCTCTACTGCTTTGAGTTCCTTCTCGAGAACCTCGACTGGTTGGACGAGCAGATCGGCGACTACAACGACGAGTACCTCGTGTTTGACATGCCGGGGCAGATCGAGCTCTACACGCACTTCCCGGTGCTCCCGACGATTGTGCGGCACCTCCAGAACCACCTCAACTTCAACTTGTGTGCAGTGTATCTCCTCGAGGCGTCGTTTGTGGTGGACACGAGCAAGTTCTTCAGCGGGGCGCTCTCGGCGATGGCGGCGATGATGATGTTGGAGCTTCCGCACATCAACGTGTTGAGCAAGGTGGATCTCATCGAGGACAAGGTGAGCCGGCAGCGGTTGAAGCGGTTTCTCAACCCGGACCCGTTGGTGTTGGCGGAGGAGGAGCCGGACGAGCGGTTTGGGAACTTGAACCAGGCGATCGCGCACTTGGTGGAGGACTTTGGGATGGTGCAGTTCTTGCCGTTGAGCTGCAAAGAGGGGAGCACGTCGGTGGCGACGATCTTGAGCTACATCGACGACGTGACGCAGTGGAGCGAGAACCAGGAGGTGAAGGAGGTGGTGGAGGAGTTTGAGGACGAGTGAGGCGAGGCGAGGTGCGCGGCGCGGCGTGGTGTGGTGTGCGGTGCGAGTGCGGTGCGACGCCGCCACCGCTGTGGACGGGCTTGCCGTTGCCGCCGTTGCCGCCGTTGCCGCCGTTGCCGCCGTTGCTGCTGCCGCTGGGGCGCAACGCGGCGGTCTGCGTACAGCGGCTAGCGCGACGGTTGGCGTACGGCGGCTAGCGCGACGGTTGGCGCGGGTGGCGACCCGGCGCCCGTTGCGGGTCTGAGGCGGCCGCCGCGCATTACGCCCCCGCACGCCCCTCGCTGCAGGGCGCCGAGTTTGTGTGTCTCGGAGACGCGGCGGGGTTTGCCGGAGCGGCAGGGGCGGGGGCTCGGGGTTCGGTAGCGGGCCAGGCACGTGGCGGGGGTAGATGCGAGGGCCCGGCCCGGGGTCCGCGACGCGTGGGCGCGAAATCATCGCTGTTGCATGTGCATGCAAACTTTAATTCGTGAGGCGCTGTGGGGGAGTACGCATTGTTTCTCTACGTGGTGTGCAGCGCGGCCAAGTGCGCCCCGCATACACGTGAGGGAGGGGTAAAACAGGGCCCGTTCGCCCGGAACCGGCACTTCCGGCCGGGTAGCAACACAGGTTGCATTGTCTGTGCGTGTTCCAGGATGGGACGCGGAATGTGCCCATTTGGCGGCGGTCGCATTCCCACCGGCGTGATTCCTGCGCGCTGGCTACGGTCCGGCCACGCTCGCGCGCTCGTTTCATGGCAATCCTTGCCGGCCTTCCCTTCCTTGTTGCTGCGGGGCGGGAGCGGCGCACCGCGCTGCGCGGCACTGCCATCTCAGGATACGCTCGTTCCATTGTCTGGCTGCACCGCCGATCCCGCTCCACCGTCGTGAGAGGCTGTTGTAATGGTAACCCGCCGTCGGCACGGGCCGCGCTCGCACAGCCAGATGTCCTAGGCTCCCGCAGGGGGGCGCGCACGGTTGTGTTGGGTGCGCGTCGGCGAGCTTTGCGGCTGTGCGAGGCTCGGCCAGACGCGCGTAGGACGCACGCCCTCATACCACCCCATGCGCCACTAGCTGCGAACAAGACGTGGCAGGTGCGCCGGGCGCACAAGGGTGCCGGTGCGCGCATGCGCGCGTGTGGCCGGACGCGGCCGCACAATCCGGATGCGCGTGATGCGCCCACAGAATTTGCATCACGGCAGCGGTGTTCATTCAGCCACTCGCTGCACCCGCGCGGTCCTGCGTTTGTGCCTGTTCGTCCCAATAGGGCTGGGTTGTGTGGTGGGCTTTGTGTGCGAGTGGACAATGGGGGCGGAGGAGTGTGGGCGGGAGGTGGGAGTACAAACCAAAAGTTAGAGCCCTTTATGGCCGCGACGATCGGCAGAGCGGCTGAGGGTGCAGGACAGGGCGCGGGAGTGTGAGGCGTCCGGTGGGCGTCATGTGGCGGCTCTGCCGGGGTTCGCAGCCTCGTGCTTATCGGAGCCGTTGCCAGCGCCGTGGCTGGGAGACAGTCGCGATGCAGCGACGGTGATGCGTTGCCCCTGCGACCTCGCTCGCGATGGCCAATTTCAGGTGTCGGTACGATTATGCTGTCACCGCAGCTGCATGCGCTCGCAGCACCACCTGCCCAGGTAGGCCTGTTTCGTGATTACTTGGTCCTGGTGGGGACGCAGACGCGGGCGGGCGGCGTGCGTTAGACTGCACCCGTTCGGGCAACGCGGTGGTGATACGAGATGGGGGAGCGGGGCGCGGCGCGACGGGCACGTGGCGACGGCGAGACGGCACCGGCAAAACACGGCATTTAGACATTAAGTTCGGGCCGGACCGGCGCGGAGCTGCAGTCTCGGTTGCAGCGATGGAACCGTCCCATTGAGACTCCTTGTGCAGCCGCGGCGGCGTGTCGCTGTTGTAGGTCCGAGCAAACCGGTGCTGCAGCGGCGGATGAACCCCGATAGCACATGCGTCGCGCAGCCCATGGTGCGATGCGGTGTGTGGTCATCTGACAATGGGGAGGACGCAGCGCAGTGGTCCGCGCGTGGTGCGCCGCCTCGCGCCGAATCTCAGGTTGACGCGGTGGCCACATGAGCAATGCGCGCACCCTGTTTCACGGCCCCGCCTCTCGGAAATGACCGTCGCGGCGGCGGGCGCGAGGCGGGCGGCGATCCCTGGCGACAGCAGAGCTGGCGAACGCCATGTGACTCCGCCGTTGGTGTGCGCTACGGCTGCCGGCACGCCGCCGATCGCACATGCAGCGGCGGGATGCGCGGGCGTGCAGACGGCGAGCGGCGCAGCGGACGGAATACCGCGGGCGCTAGCCGATAACCGCGCTGCGGCCCAACAAAAAATGGCTCTGGCCGGACGCCTGTGCGTCGCTTCCTATTGTCGCGGGCTCTTCGGCGCTGTCGTCATTCCGACGGGGTGGCCACGCAGTCGTGTTCCACTGCTCCCGAGGTTTCATTCACTGGCGCACAGACACGCGCGTTCCTGCACTCGCCTGCACGTTCCGACAATCAGTGGCGACGTCACTGCTGCTGCGTCTGTGAGTGAAGGGCCAACGGGGATCGGCCTGTGGCCAGCCCGGCGTTGTCATCGCCCCGGGAATTCGCCTAGGAGCACGGCGGGTAAGTGGCGTCGCTGTTCCGAGGGCAAACCAACGCCTTAGCGCGCGCGGCACGTGCGGTACACGCGCCCGCGCTAGCCGCTCTCCGCGCACGGACCCGCCTTGTCCCTTGTCCGGCCCCGCGCCTACGCTAGCTGTTGCCGCGGTGTACCCTGGGCCGCACTCCGGGAGCGCCATTGTGGCACTTAGTCCGCTGCTGCATACGGCCCACCATGTTTACTTGCCGACGATGCAACGTTGCAGCAGGGGCGGGGACAGGGGGCCGTGCTCCGCGAGCGGCACGCGTTCCGCCGGCTGCGGCCGCCGCTGCCGCCGCGGTTGCCGCCGCGAGGCGGGTCTGGGGCGGGCCGCTGAAACGACCTCGCGTATGGCGCCATGGCCGCCCCGGCGCTGCAGAGCACATGGGTCACAGCTGTTTCGCTGACTCGCCGCGCGCATGGGTCCGCAGCGCCCACCCGCACGCACCGCGGCGCCGGCAGTGTGCGTGTGCATGCATGCACGCTGCGCGTCAGATCCAGTTAGTAGCGATGCAGTTTATTGCATGCGGCGGCATGCGGCTGCCGCGCGCTGCATGTATCCCTGAGGGTGCTCTGCGTAACAACTAGCTGGCGGTATATAACCCCGTCGCGCCTGCCCTGCGCCAGCCGTGTCTCCCAGTCCTCCCGATGGTGTCTTCTCCTAGACTGCTGGCGCTTCCGCCCGTGACCCAGTTGTTCCACGCGTCCACGCCGCACGCCGCGCTCGGGCCGCTCACCCCGCCCCAGACGTCGCCCGAGCTCCCGCGCCGCAACACCGAGCCCCATGTCTCCTACTCGCCCATCCCCGTGCAGACCGCCGGCATGCGCTTGCCTCTGATCTCGCTGATGGTGCACCCCGGCGACAAGCCGCAGACGCTGCCCGCCGCGCCGCAGCGCCCCGCGCTCCAGCCCGCCGCCGTCGTCACCAGGCGCGCGCTGCCGCCCCAGGTGCCCCTGCCCCCGCAGGTCCGGCAGCAGCCCCAGCAGCAGCCCCCGCCCTCGCAGCACGGTGTGCGCCACCACCACCACCAGGTGCCCCCGCAGCAGCCTCCGCAGCACTACCAGTACCAGCAGTACCAGTACCAGCAGTACCCGCAGTACTCGCAGTACCCTGGTTACCATGGCATGCAGCAGCCTGCGCCGCAGGTGGTGTCGCCGTTGACGCCCACAGCTCCGAACCTGCAGCAGGGCGTCGTCTACGTGCCGGTGGTGCACTACGTGCAGGGCTACCCTGGCAGACAGGGTCCCTACCCGTACTACCGCCAGGGCTACTTCCCCGCTCCGCCGCCGCCGGTGATGAAGCGCGAGATCAAGCGCCGCACCCGCACCGGGTGCTTGACCTGCCGCAAGCGCCGCATCAAGTGCGACGAGCGCAAGCCCCACTGCTTGAACTGCGAGAAGAGCAAGAAGGTGTGCCTGGGCTTTGACCACGTCGACAACAAGGGCGCGGTCGTTGCACCCGCTGCTCCCTCCACGCCCGTCAAGGCGGGCGAGGCGGCGAGCGTCGAGTGCGGTTGCTAGAGAGTGCCGTTCCATTCCAGCCGGCTGGATACGAGTAATGAACATGTGTGACTACACCCGAACACGCCCGAACACGCACATACACGCGCACCCGCTTGCAGCTCGGCGGCAGCGGCGCCGGCCACCGCGGAGCTCGCCGAGGACACCGCCCGCTGCCGGAGGAGCCGCCTCGCCGCGCTAGGTGTGGGGCGGTTTTCCGCGACTAGCACAGCGTAACTTTAGTCGGCATGCGTCCCGCCTCTCCGCCTCGCCCGTAACACAGGCCAAGTCTCGAGGCGGGCGCAGCCACCGCCCTTTTTGCAGGCGTGTCCGCATGCGCTCGGCAGGCCGGAGGCACCCTTGCTCGGCGCCCCGCCCCTACCACACGGACTCCCCGTCTGCCGTGCCAGTGCGCCGGGAAACGCGGTTCCGCGCGCCACCCTGGCAACCCAGAGCCGTTCCAGGATCGCCGGTAGCGTGGCGCCATTCTGGCTTGCATGGTGTTCCACCGCCCTAGCACAATTGCATGTATGTCTAGGCAGCCTGGGCTATCTTAGTCCAGCCACGAAATGTCCGGTCTCGCTGCGCAGGCGCGAGCGCGCGTGTTGCATGCACTGCCGGCGGGCGGGCCGAGCGGGGGCATGCACGCCGCGACTGGTGGGCGTTGCCAGGACACTAGTTCTCGTGTGGCAGCCGACGCGGCAGGCACGGGGGGGCAACGTCGCCATGTCGCAGCGCGGTGGTACGCGCAACGCGACCGGCGCCTGTTGTCATGAGGGATTTTCCCTTCCCCAATGGAGATCCGCCCATGATTGCCCACACAGCAACACGGCGAGTTTAAACCCTATTTAGGCTGGAGCGGGTTGTGGGCATGCACGCATGCTGCCGCGTGCATGCGTGTGCGTGTGCATGGCCACAATGCACATGCACGGCCACAATGCTGCGCAGCCCCGTGCAAACAACTGGCAGCGTCGAGCAGACCGCTGGCGGCCTGCCGGAAGGCGCCACGCGCACTAGCGCTGCCGCACCAGCCGGAGCACCGGCCCGCCGGCCCGGCCCGCGCGCACGCTCGGCTCCGCCCGCCTGCCGCCCCGTGCCCACACCAACGTCGCCGGCGCATTACGTCACGCCCCGCCCTCGCTACGGCCCGCCTGGTCGCCTTCCACCTGCAGGCGGGCCGGAGCGGGATTCACTTGCAGAGGATTGCCCGTGCGGCGCCCGTTCCGTGACGTCAACACGCCCCGTGGCGCGCGGGTCTCGTGGATTGCCCGTTGTGCCGTCGCTGCGGCGCGGCTACCCGGCGCCCCGCTGGCAAGTGCCGCACCCCGTCGCCTTGTCGGCGGGCTGTGCCGCCTTGTCGCCTGCGCTCACAGGGTCAGCCGGAACTCCGCCACGGCGCCGCTCCTCTGCCACATGGATCGCCGACGGCCGCCGCGTCGTATTCCAGCTGGTGCCGTGCCGGCTGCCGCCCGCGCGCCTCCTGCCGGCCCCCGCTGTCTCCCTGGCCGTCTGCCCGCTGACCGCTAGCTCCCCTGGCCGTCTGCCCCCCTGGCCGTCGCCCCGGCCAACCACACCACCACACCCATGCACGCGCCGCGCACCAGCGGAAACCCGTCCGCCCGCTCGAGCCGCGACACCCAGCGCTCCAAAAGCTCCGCCGTAGTCTCCACCGCGCGCTCCGCGTTGTCGGCGTTGACCACCCACAACTCGTTCCGACGGAACCGCTGCCACGCGCGCTCCACCACCGGCACGAGCACCCGCACCACCACGAAAAACAACCGCACGAGACAGAGCACGATCGCCTCGAGCTGGCCCATCACGCCCGGCCCGGCCCGCGGCTCGAACTGCTGCGCCAACACGCGGTGCAACAGCCGCTGCGTGTCCCGGTCCGTGTGGCGCAACACGTCGTGCACCGTGAGCGGGGGGATTTCCGCCGCCACGAGCCGCACGCCGCACGGCTCCTCCGCCGCACGCCGTGCATCGCACGGCTCCACCGCGTCCTGCCGCGCAAGCGCCCACTGCTCCGTCTGCATCACCTCGCTCACGCACGCCCGCACCTGGCGGTACTTGGCTAGGGGGCTCCACCCGGGCGCAAGGAGCCCCGGGAGGTGCTTCTGCACAACGCCCGGGGCCTTCGCCGCGCGCACCGTCCACGGGTCCGCAAACGGCTCCAGCGACACCAGACAGAACAGGTCCGCGCTGTCGCTGCGTGCCCGCGACACCGGCGTCGGCGTGTCCGAGAGCCAGCTCATGGTGCAGGAGCAATCGATGGAGCGGATTCGTGCCGGTCGGCGTGCACGTGCTACGGCTGTCGGCCCGCGCCTGCCGCCCGCGGTGCCGCCGCCGGCGGTCTGCGGCGCCGCCCCCTGCCCCGCGCCTACCCCTCCACGTAGCTCACCTCGAACACGCCGTAGCCGCGCGCATCGCCCACGCGCCACTCGCCGCCGAGCTGGAACACGTACGGCCGGATGTGGAGCGACGCTCCCACAAGCGACTTGACCACCCCGGGCACGTTCTCGAGCACGTCGTGTGCCACAAGAAGCGCAAGCAGATCGCACACCGCCTCCACGTCGCCCACCCGGAGCACCGCCCCCGTGGGATACGCCCGGCCCGACGCGTGCGTGGCGGAACCCGTCCACGTCACCTCCACCTCTTTGTCCAAGCACACCGCAAGCCGGCCGCCGTTCTCTCCCGCCACCACGCTGCCAACCGTCACCGCCACGCCCTGCGGCGTCACGTATTGCATCAAGCTGATGCTCACGCCCGCCTGGATGGTGGCAAACTGCCACCGCGCCGCCGCCCGGTACGGCTTCAACCCCTGGAGCGCATCCACGAGAAAGGCCCGCCCGCCGACCGCCACCTCGCAGCCGTCCACCGCCACGTGGCCCTCCGCGCGCACCCGCGGGAAAAACTTGTGGCACACCACCCGGTCGCCCGGCTCGTAGTGCGAGCAGCCGTCGTCTGCAGCCTTGAAGCACGGCAGCGTGTTGCGCACCAGCACGTCGATCACCACCCGCGGCGTTGTCCCGCGCACTCGCCACGTCTGGCGCTCGCGGTCAATCACCAACTCCACCGCCCCCTTCCCGCGCAACGTGTACACCTCCGTCGGCCCCTCCTCCCGCACCGCCTCCTCCCCGTACTCCTCCGTGGCCCAGTGGCTCTCCCCCCGGTACACGTGCACGTTCGTCTGGTAGGTCTTGTGCCCAAACGCAGAGGACGACACCAACTGCACAAAGCCGCAGCCGGCCCCGTCGCCAAAGTAAAGCGTCCACGTCGCCACGTGCACCTTCGTGTTGGCCGGCCGCTGCGGCCACCGGAGATCCGCCGCCCCCAATTCCGTGTACGCCCGCCCCACGGCCCGCGCCCGCTCCGTCACCGCCGCCACCGTCCGTTCCTTGCCAAAGAGACCCATTGTCCTGCAGACAGCGCCGGCGTGCGCGCACCGACCATCTCAGCGGCGCAGAGCATTTCCCGAAAAGTCCGAACCCTGCGTCGCGCGGGGTGCATAGCGCGCACTCCACGCCGACATCTCCGTGTTTGCCAAGCGTTGGCGCCGGCGTTCCGCAGGCAACTGCCAATCTCGCGCACCCGTTTGGGCCACCGATGACTGAAACCGGCGCGCGGAGCATTGTCATTGGCTACGCGCGCTGCAATGCGGCTCGCTCTTGCTGCAACACATGGATCTGGCGCCCGTCGCGACCTGTAGCGTCGGGCCACACGCAGCGGAGCCGTCCGCCGTCTTGGCACCGTCCCCAGAGTATAAATACGCCTGCCGCCCCACACCAGCCACAGCCCCAGCAACCCCAGATGAAGTTCCTCGCTCTCGCTGCCTCTCTCGCGACTCTCTCCGCTGCTGCCCCCTACGCCGCGCCCCTTCCGGCTGCCTTTGCCAAGGCCATTGCCCAGCCGGCCGGCACCGCCACCTACCAGTGCCACCTGGACTGCGGCAACGCCATCATCCAGGCCCGCACCTGCGAGTCCGGCTCCAGCATCGACTCCAGCTGCTTGTGTGCCTCCGACTCCGGCTTCATGGGGTTGATCGACGCGTGCTTGAGCTGTGGCTGGTGCTTGTGGGACGACTACGGCTCGTACCTCACGCCCTTCTTGAGCGCGTGCAGCTTGTCCACCGAGCCCACCGGCACCGACTGCGCCTCTGACGCCACTGCGGCCGCCACCACCGCCGCCGAGACCACCGCCGAGACCACCGCCGCCACCACCACTGCCACCACCGCTGCCACCACCACTGCGGCCGAGACCTCTGCGGCCGAGACCACCGCCGCCGAGACCACCACTGCGGCCGAGACCACCGCCGCCGAGACCACCACTGCGGCCGAGACCACCGCCGCCGAGACCACCACTGCGGCCGAGACCACCGCCGCCGAGACCACCACTGCGGCCGAGACCACCGCCGCCGAGACCACCACTGCGGCCGAGACCACCGCCGCCGAGACCACCACCGCCGCCGAGACCACTAAGGCCTCTGCCACCGCCGAGGCCACGACGGCCGCGTCCTCTGCCGCTGCCAGCACCTCTGCGTCTGTGACCCCGAGCGACGGCGGTGCCGCTGCTCTTGCCGGCGCGGCCGTTGCCGCCGTCGCCTGGGTGCTCGTGTTGTAAGCACTACACTGGCCCAGAAGAGGACACCTTTCTCCTCGCCGCCGTTAGGGTGATATCCCGTCTAGTGAACACACTCCCAACCCTCTCCATCCGTGCACAAGCATCCATTAGGCCCACCCGCTGATCGCCTACTGGCGGTTGATCACCTCCAAGCGGTACAAGTTGCGGCTCACGCCGTCGTCCGCCTTGTCCGTCTTCTCCTCCAAGCGCTGCAACGTCTTGGCCTGCGAATCCAACTCCTTGCCCATCGCCTGCGCCTTGGTGTGCAAGCGCCGCGCAATGTCGCCCACCTGCGCCAACCCCTCGTCGATCTCGTCCTCCATCTGCTGGTCCTCCTCGTCCGCCTCAAACTGGTAGCGGCTCGCATCGTGCCGCCGCCGCCGCGCCGGCGCCTCCGCCCGGTCGCTCTCCATCGCGTTGGTGATGCGCTGCTCGCTCTCGTACATCACCGCGCGTGCCCGCTCGCTCTCGCGCTTCTGGTCCAACCGCTGCATGTGGTGCTTCTCCTCCTCCGCCCGCATCTTGGACGACTTGGTGAACGGGTTCAGTGCAAGCGGCCGGAACATGGACCCGGAGTACTTTTCCACCTTGGCAATGTGGCCCTTGGCCGTCTGGTTCTTGGCCTGGATCCGCCCGAGCGAGTCCTCCGCCTCGAACAACCGCTCGCCCTGCAGCCCGAGCATCCCGAGCGTGTTGTCGGCCGACGCAAGCGCCCGGTTGCCCATGTCCACCATGTTGCGCGTCGATGCAAGCGTCTGCTGCTTGGTGAAGCGCATCTCCTGCTTGATCTGCTCCACCTCCTCGTCGCTCGTCGGCTCCGGAGCGTACGCAGCGTAGTCGTCGGGGACGTCGTTGAGATCGTCGTCGGGGTCCGCGTTGAGGTCATCCTCCTCCGCAGCCGCGCGGGGGTCATACGAGCTTGGCGGAGCGCGGGCTGGCGCCTGCCCCGGCGTGCGCCCCGGGGTGAACAGAGACAGCCCGCCGTACGGGTTCGCCGCAGACGCGCCGCCGTGTGGAGCCGCCGCGGGCGGTTTTCCGTAGGGGCTCGCTGCGGGAGCGTTGCCGTAGGGGCTCGCCGCGGGAGCGTTGCCGTAGGGACTCGCGGTCGCAGACGAGCCGCCGGGGGCTGCCGGAGCCAGACCGCCGTACGGGTTTCCACCCGCCCCGCCGTACGGGTTCCCGCCCGCAGCCATCCCGCCGTACGGGTTCCCGCCCGCAGCCATCCCGCCGTACGGGTTCCCGCCCGCGGACGCCCCGCCGTACGGGTTCCCGCCGTACGGGCTTGCGGCGGCAGCAGCGGGCTCTGCCTCACGGGGCTTGTACACCTTCTTCTCCTTGCCGTCGGCATACGTCTGGAACGCATCAAACTTGCGCTCGCGGTTGGGCCCCTGGATCACCGGCTCGAAGTTCTCCTCCGGCGCCCGCTTCATGAACATTTTCTTGATCCCCATCCTGGCAAAGACCGCGAGGCGTAGGCGGAAGCTGGGAATGTGCTGCGCCATCGCATCGCGTCACGTGTCCTCTACGACGCCGGCGCGGCTGAGCACGGCTGAGCACGGCTGAGCACGG